>SZWC01025029.1:10977-32003 GCA_023375785.1 Penium margaritaceum | reverse complement strand
CCTCCTCCTCCTCCTCCTCCTCCTCCTCCTCCTCCTCCTGCGCCTCCGCCTCCGCCTCCTCCTCCTTCTCCTCCTGCTGCTGCTGCTGCTGCTGCTGCTGCTACTGCTGTTACTGCCGCTGTTTCCAGCAATCAGGCAATGCCCCAAGTGGATCCCGCCCGAGGCTAAGGATAAGGTGCAGCAGAGCCTGCGCCGCTAGCGAGGACACAGCCAGTCCTGCGCTGCGAGTGCCGGCACGCGTGACAGGATCAGGACAACCATTCTCTCCCACCGAAGGGCGTACCGAAGCTGCTCGGAAGAAAGCAATTCCGACTTCCCAAGAGATTGACGTCGTCTAGGGGGTCGTCCGAAAACGAACGCCCACGCGAAATTGTCAGACTAATCAATCCAACAAAGACTTACTATCGGTTTCCGCGCTATTGAACTGTAGCAATGAAAAGAGAGACTGCTTTCGTGATATTTCAACTCTATCTTGTGCTTGTCTCGTGCACATCTCAAGAGGTGCCATGTTGCATCATCGCAGCCCAAACAATTTAAAAAAGAGTCAAACAAAAGGGAGCACACTCAACACCTGCGCATCTTTTTACAATAGTCCAACATGAGGACATGAGCACATTTCCTGCAACAAACAAATGAAAATTGACAACTAGCACTTACACAGTGTATTTTTATTCGTCTTGTGGCAGACATCCACTCAAGCGTCGTTGACAAGGAAAAAAACTCATATCCTCTTTCATGTTGGAAAACCTAAGTTTTAAAAACCGTTGGTGAATGCCAAATAATAACAAGCATAAGCTTGAGTTTCCCACCTTGGCTGAGGTCATTCTTTGTACTTCATAACATTCCACCCATGACAATGCATATGTGCTCTAGCATCATCACAGCCCTAACCACACACCACTGATTATGCAAAGCCTAACTTCCCATTGATGAAAAACTTGAGCCATGGCTTCAATATCCCAATCACATGTGAATTTCTAACCAATGGAACAATTACAGCAAAATGCCCCGACTATGGATTCACTTTTGAAGGAGGTGGAAAATATGCCTCAATATATTTAAACAATTTGCATTCACAAAGCTCCTACAACAAATGAAACTTGACAAGAAAGCCAAAATGAACAAACATTTAGATCATACAATGTTCTCCTTCATGGCAAACATGTAAATCTTGTGATAACTCACATACAATGGTGTTTGTATGAAAACAAAAGTGAACATGTAATGTAAGACACCCTTCTAGAATATAGCAAAGGTTTGTGACGATGTTTCCACAAAGGTGGGTCAGAACTCGTGGCATCTCATACAAAAAAAAACATGCCTAACAAAATGTTAACGTAAATCACCTTACAACGCTTGCCACATGATGAATTGACTATGCTTTACAAATTGAGAATACATGAAACAAAAGATATTTCTAACTTATACAG
Source organism: Penium margaritaceum (assembly GCA_023375785.1). Classification (NCBI taxonomy): domain Eukaryota; kingdom Viridiplantae; phylum Streptophyta; class Zygnematophyceae; order Desmidiales; family Peniaceae; genus Penium; species Penium margaritaceum. The sequence goes on along the minus strand of SZWC01025029.1, from coordinate 30,573 downwards.
GTGACCCCCTTCCTCCTCAAGGAAGAGGAGAAAATCGTGGATAACATACAAGTATATTGAAATACAAAAACTATTTTCCATTGCAAAAAAAATAAAATGGCACTTCCATTTTGCCAAGTAATGCCACAAATAGTTCTAAGAAACAATCCTTTTCCATGTACTTCAGTTTTGCACCATCCTCTTGTCCGCACACATTACATTATTCAAGCAATTACACCTCTAGAAAATGAAATTCAATACAAATCATGTATGAAAAGGCATTTCCATGCTAATGTGAGAACATTTAAGGCTACTTGTAACATATTTACATCATATTCAAGATATCCCTAACACAGTTTTGTAATCTTGTCATTTTTTTTAATTATACAACTAAACGTTTTAAACATGGAGACTTACTATCGGTTTATAGTTTCATGTGGTTGTAGTGCACAATCTTAGGCAACGTTCAGGAATACAAAAGAGTGTTTCAACAGGGAATTTCTCGGTACTCTCGAGACACACGAGGTAATTCAAGCCATCTATTACTGCCCTGACTACCAGAGTTGAATCATTATTCTCTTATCTTGTAATTAATCATTCCCTTCCATAATCATGTAACTGTTTCAATTCAACCATCACTGTCCATAACCACCATCACTTTCTATCAAACCACCTTACAAAATGTCCTCATAAACCATGAGTAACATTTCTACCATGCACCTCAACATGCCTCATCAATCTACTAATTTACTTCCATTTCATCAAGTTTTTGATAGGCTATTATCTAATTGCTCCCTACTACATCACGCTTACTACCTATAAGAGTTCATAACAAAAACGTAAGAACCTAAAGATTTGGAAACAAATTTCCATGCCTTTATGAGGAGACAAAATTTTACATGGTTTTTTTTACAAGTTAGTGCATTCACGTTTTATAGTTGTGTTAGAATCAAATTTTCATCTTCAAATTCCCATAATCCTTAGTTAATTTCTCAAGCATTACAAACTTATAGCAGGAAATACTTCCAACACAAGGGCTTACCTTGTGCAAAACATGACAAACTAAACCAATGCTTAGAAATGACTATTCAACCATACAAGGGGGATTCCCATGACAATTTATGGGAAATAAGTCGTCACATCATGTGGGCTGACTATACAGTGCAAATGAGGAGTCAAATTTTTCTCAACATTAACTTTAAAAAGATGAAATTGTTTCATAAAACATAACTTCGAGAGGTGAAAACAACTCTATACCCATACACTTGAAAACCAATACTATCATTTTCATTGAAATTTTATATTACATCTTACCAATGTAATGGAGTGTTTCCTTCCAAGGTGAAAACAATACATTAACTAAAGATGGCAACCAAAATTTTGTGGAGCGTAAACCCTTGAATTCCTCATCCCAACATTACACATTCCATAGAGGGTAGCATGTGTGTACCACATCATTTGGTTCACAATAGATTTTCCATGGACTGGATAACAAGGCTTGAATGGCTTACAACTTTTACATGGAAGATATTGAGATGGAAAACTGAAAACATGGAAGTTTGACTATAGTAAATCATGTTTCCATTGACCTTCGTTACTTTATCATTTTATTTTTAATTAATAATACGGCAAAAACACTATCATTTGTAATTGTGTCATGTAACAAAAAGGGGCTAGAAATGGGCTTGCTTTTGTAATGCCACCAAATCATCTCATTTCATTAAGGTCACATACAGTAAATCGTTTAAATCCTTGTATCACAATATGGATACTTTGAAACCTCTTTTTCATGTCATGGATTATCATTCTACAAAATCAAGTTTCCACGTGTGTTTAAGTGAAAGTTTTTCCACAAACATTCCTCATTACACCAGATTTCAACAGTTTTTATGCAAGCCATTGTTTCTGTTAATAATGGTGGAGTAAGCAAGATTGAACTCATTGCATTCCCTCATGTGTAAATGCAGTCCCTTGTTTTAGGTTATCATATGTCCAACAAGCATACCTTAACTAATGATTGAAAAGTACAAGTATGTACAATTCAATCAAGAGTATGAGTATAGCATAAGGAATAGGAGCTCCAAGTACATACCATCACAACACTCTCATGATAATTCAAATGCTAAATTTGGATGCAATACCTTACTAGTACGTCAATGCCATCAACAAAAGGGTTTCCACACACCCACTAGTTCCTTGGTGAAGTACCTTCAAAACAGAATATCTTACTCCTTTGTTTCCAAAGACATACAATAAGATACCATTAATATTGAAAGGTTCTTGTGCCATCAAAGTAAAGGCTGGTGTCACTTGTAGTGCGCAAGTAGCCGGATGCTCTCTCTAGCTCTTCAAATGATCCTTACACACAAGCATCATTGTTGAATGTCTAGCTACTCACACCAAAATATCACTTAGGCCTGATTCATCTTGAAATGTGCATTCACAAGCCAACTTTGCAACAATGTTTATTCCCACTTCTCCCCTCGTATCCCTTATGTGAAACATTCTTATGGAAAAAGGTGTTGCTACATGGTGAAGGAGCACAAACAAACAATTGCACGCCTTGTTTGCATAATTGTGGTGAATCAGCATAAACTCAATTGCTTTAAAATGATGCTCAATGGTCATGCCTAAGGGAAATGAAAAGATATGCATAAGCATCACATTCACTTCTCATGCATAAACATCCCCCTAGCTATGATGAAAGCCACTTATGGGCTAATGCTTATAAGGTTGTACATACAAACAAAAACATAATATTCACAATTCATATGAGGTGATGATCGATGTAAGAATAGGCACTCCTTAGACACCACTATTTAAACTTTGAGGTACTTGAACATTGGTTTTAATCTTGTGTACCAAACAAGGGGCCTTTGATTGATTTTGCACGGACATTTTTCTAGCATACACACTCTTCAACACTCACAGTCACAACCATTTTCTAACTTCATGCATATGGGCGTATGTATTACTCCATGTAAGAATGCATTCTTTATTTCAAGCTACCACACCTTATTTTCCATCACGAATGCTACTAGAAGCATGATGATGGTGTCATAACAGATCAAAATACAGTGATCCAAAAATTGTCCAAATGCCTATTCTAGTTTAGCGACCATGCCACAAGGTGTGACTGAATCATTTTATTCATATTTTTTTAAATGCATTTGACCCATATCCCTTTTTGTAGTGCAAAGCTTTATGGAATTCTTTGACCATTTAAGTACCTTGCTCCATGTGAATTGAATTTTTAACGTCAAGTGTGGTTGTCAATATGGTCACAAATTAGCACCATGGTGTTTCTTTTGAATTCTTTGATTTGAATGGAATCATGCACATAAAGATGTGAGTTTCAATATACATGGTGATAAAGGTAGCTAGAAGATCATCAACCTCCTCTTTCATGTGGCAGGCAAATGCAAGTAGTAAAATTGCTTGCTTTATCTTACAATGTGCTTTATCACTTCTTCATTCTCACTTTTTCTGATTGCTTCATCCTAGTTGTACAACTCTTCTTCCTCGAATCCTCTACATTTGATGGGTCTTCAACGTTGAAAACACCTCACTTGCTCCTTCTCCCACGTGTATTTTGTATAATCTTGCTTTGGTGCAAGATGTTTTTCAATTGAAATCCTTCTATTCAAATACCTCATAATGGCTTGCTTCCATACGCACTTTTGCTGGTGTTTGGTGAATAATTTCTAACAAATGAAGAATATGTAGACTTCTTAATGGAGTATCGGGTTTATGAAAACTAAGGGAAAGACAGAAGAGCCATCACTCATTATCAAGCTATGTGAAAGATTATACATACCTTTTCCCTTATCAACAATATAGCAGGATGCTTATTCAAAAGCATCATCCACATACATGTTCTAACAAACTCTACTTCAAGATTAAGTTTAGCACTTTTCTCAAGTTAAATCTTCNGACAGAAGAGCCATCACTCATTATCAAGCTATGTGAAAGATTATACATACCTTTTCCCTTATCAACAATATAGCAGGATGCTTATTCAAAAGCATCATCCACATACATGTTCTAACAAACTCTACTTCAAGATTAAGTTTAGCACTTTTCTCAAGTTAAATCTTCGTTTTGATTATGTTTGCCATAACACTGTCAAATTTTAAAAAGAAAGACTTTTGGATGACGATCTGTCTTTCCAATTTGATCATGAAAAATATTTTTTTGTATGCAATAATGTTGTCAATTTTGATAAGGATTTGGATCTCCTTCGTGGAATCAATGGAAATGTAGATCATGAGTTGGTAAGACAAGGCTTGGCAAGCTAGTTTTGAAATTTTGACATGCATCCATACATTTGAATTTGATAGAAGGAGGAACAAGGCTATGAAGAAAAATGATTTTTTTAGTGAACGAGTTATTCTGTCATTGTTTTTTTAGTAATCCCAGAGATGAAGGCATGTAATCGTTGATGCAACCTTTCCCATAAAAAATTTCAACTTTAATCTTCTACAGATGTAATGAGATAGCTTATTGTACCCATTTTCCACTATGTTTTTATATGCCTCACAATGTGCAAAGCCATACATCACATGGTGTGAAACATGTGGTGTTTGTGCTTGTTCAGATACAAATAGTAACGGTACTAGAACATACTTGACCTTCTTAAAGGATACTCAAAGCTACACCATATGGGTAGGTAGTGGTTATTATGCCATGAATGGCTATGAACAATTGCTTGAGGCATTGTAGAAGGTAGCCTTTTTTCCCTTACTCTTGGTTGCATCGGGAAGGGATTGCTTTCTTTTGACATATTTGTGCATGATGTATTTGATTCTCATGATCACTTCATCTTTTGATGTTGTTAATGTAGTACATCTTGCTCTTAAGGTTGTTGTCCGTGTTGAAGTTATGCATGAAATCTTTGATGTTATGTAATTCTGGTTATCTAAGTTGTATGTGACTGTACAAATCATTACATTTGTGAAGCGACAATAGTGTGTTGTTGCTTTCATTCACGATTGAGCTATTGAGCTCCAATCTACTACTTTAATGCCTTCTTATCTTGCTCCAAGGTATGTGGTATCACTGCCTCTTACAACGCCATCCATTGTTCCTCATTTGTTGATCATTATGCCATTACATCTTATTCCTCCACGTGGGCCATCATATGGTGCCCATGCTCTTGGTTCTTGCACATACAATGTTTTGCATTCTCCATGGTGTAACACATGAGCTAGTATGAACAAACAGATGGAGGAATCTTCCCATGAAAGGAAACTTTTCTTGAGCAAGACACAAGAGTAAGAAGAATTGATCCACCTATGAGAGATATCTCCTTGTATTTTTCTATTCAAGTGGTCCATGATTGCAAAAGTTAAAGCTTCTCTTAGTTCATTGTCATCTTAGAACTCTACAAGAAGTTACGTTTAGTCAAGCCTCTCACTATAGAGCACCAAACCGAGTAACTCCTTGAGAATTCTAGAAGGCATATTAAAGCCTTTCGAGGCTTGTTGTATTTTGTGGAGGCCGCTCAAAGGCTAATCAACCTTAGGAATTAGGTGAAAAACATGGCTAATGTGGCCTTTAGGGCCTAGCAAGGTATTGCACCACTATGGGCTTTGAGTTGTGCTAGTTGTACATATTTAGATTCATAATTTTACTATTACTTGTAAGCCTTTTCTCCTCCTTATGTAAAAGGTACACTACTAATCACCTAGTGATCCTACTCAAAAGGTTCCTAGCTCTTTCTTTTTATCATACAAATTCAATAGTTTGTAATCAATTTCCATTACAACATGGAATCAACGTTCTAGAATTTGCATCATGTTTGATGCTTCGCTTACACTACCCCACATCATTTCATAGCCATGTTCTACATTCCCGCATTTCAATTATACTGTTTCAAAAGTGGTAGTTAAGCATCTTCTCACTCAATAGAATTCTTGGCATCTTGCTTTGTTGGTGTGGCACTGTTAAAATTTTTTTAAAAAAAAAGTGAAAAAGTGCTCATGCAGATCCATGTTTTTATCTATACTCCATGATAAGTATGCAAACTACAATGTGTTTCTAGAAACATGCAAAAGCCGTGAATGTTTAGTAACTCATGTAACATCCTCTTTGTTACGTGTGTTTTTCCGAAGATTATTTCAATGAAATTGTTGCTAGTTGATGTGAGTTGTCTCTACGTGGAAAACAACGTGATTAGAGGAATTCATCTGATTTTAGTTGTGAGTTTGCATTAATTTTATGAGAAAATTGTGAAAATGAATCTTTTGTTTGTTTCAAACAATTGCTATCATAATGCTTCCCTATGGACTTGGATATAGGAATGTGGAAGCAAACAAACCAAGGAAAACAATCAAGAATTTTCCATGTGATTTGTGATGGAGTCGTGAATTTGGGTGAAATTCATGTTAACGTAAATGCATTTAATAATTCTAGTTCGTTACGTGTGAGACGGGCCTCCTGAGGTTGACATCAATGTCGTGTTCCACAATTTTTTTTTGGCTTTTGTAACCTATGGTTGGTAAGAGGCTTTAGGGACGTATTGTGAGAGGTGTGAGGTGATTTTATCTGTTCGATGCCATGACACTTGTACTTCTTGGATCATCCTCTAAAGTTCTTTTGTTTAGGCACTCGGGGTTCACCTTTCCATGGCATGTTCCCATGTAAGAAAAAGATAAACAATCGGTGTTTCAATACATGTTGTGGACAATTTGAGATTTTGGGAAAATGTAGGGCTTCTTTTTGGAAACGAGGGTTACATGCATCATGTTGAACAATGTTGGTTTCATATCTCCAATTTATGGCTCTCATTGGAATCGTTGACAAGTTAAACGACGCTAGTGACATAGGGATACCCCTGTTCATGCCCTTCTCAACAATCGCTGAAAGGAAAGTCTGAGAACTAATTGGAACGCTGTGCAACACGTGTGGGAACAAATCCGACATGTGGTTCTAGGTGGATTTTACAGGAGACTGATGACAATGTACAAAAACAACAGTTGTGGAGCGCGGTCCTGGACGTCGTGTTTTCTAGGGACCCCACGGCTCGAGGTGCGTCCACTGATTGCCGAAGACCATCGACCGCATACATGCATAACCAGTGGTCTCCATCCACCCTCCTCGCCCTCGATTGTTCGCTATCCGCAGTGCGCGCCAGGACAAGCCCTCCGGCCTCGAGGCGGAACATGCAGAGCGGATCTCGTGAGAGACGGGGGTGCTGCAGCCGGTCCTCGACATGTTTAGCAACTGGCGATAAGTCGAGACACGACGAGGGAAGCATGAAGGAAACCGTTACTGAGAAACAGCGGGGATCGCAGCTGAGGCCACAGTTTGACATGTGATATGCTAGTTCGCGGAATGTTTTCTCTCCAACTCATACTGCAATGAGGGATAGAGATGTACTTACTGTTCTTTTTTGGAATAGTTGAAAGTAAATCTGCAAAGGTCAGAAGGTCACCAGCGCGCACTGCAAGATGTGCAGTGCGCGCTAGTGGACATGCAAATGATGAAAGGACCTGTGTGGATTATTAACAAATTCCCCGTATTTCTTCAAGTTGATGTCTTTTTAGAGAACTTCATGCATGTCTCAATGCGTACAGTAGGAGATATAGAGGCATTTCGCCGAGAGGGAAGACAACGTAAACGGGCAGAACCCAAACAAACGAGGTTAACCGAGCGCTAGGAGATGTACAGAACATAATTCAGCTCGCAATATGATTAAGAAACTAATATAAAACAGAGGGAACAAACCGAAAGCGTCCAGAGATAGACTTGCACATAAAGATTTTCATACCGATGTCCTGCGCTCGATCCGGAAGGCCAATCGTCGGAAGGACAAAGAAGAAAGGAAGCATGTGAAGAGCAACAAGATTCTATTTACGAAAACGATCCTTCAAAGCAATTGACCTCTCGAGGCGTCCTAGGACGCAATCAGAATCCCCGGCATTTCTTCCGAGTCGCGCGTGTCAGAAGANTCGAAATTCTCTCGAAACCTAGCCCCTGTCCAGAGCAAGCGACCGTAGATTTCGTTTCCAGTGTTTCTCATCGAGGTCCCGTCTTCGAGTTTTATTGTCAACTCATGGGGCCTGCGGATCGCATCGTCTGACACGTGTTCACTTCGACATGCTCAAGAAACCTAAACAATGTAGAGGAAAACACATTCATAGCAGAGTATTGAAAAGGGCAAGCGAAAATGTCGAATTTCTGGCGGGGAGCAATAACTGTCTCAATTTTTGCAGGTCACCAAAAAGTGTCACTTTTTCGGAGGGGCACTCCAAAATGAAACTTTTTTCAAGGGGCACGCAAAAATATCACATTTTCAGAGGGTCACACAGTCGCTAGCGTGGCAACGCAAGCAAGCTAGCTAACTAAATAGCACACACAGGTGGAGGTGAGAACAGCAAGGGGTTGGCTAGGGACACAAACACAAGGGTCAGAAGCTGCAAATGTTGAAATGTGCAGAGAGAGTTAACAACAGAGGTCTGGACCACCTAAATAGTGCCACGGACCTAGTCGATGCACACCCACACGCAGAGCACAACGGGGTTATTTTCTAGTCAGGACAAAACAGTGCCACAAACACAGTTTTGGTCATAACTCCCTGCAGACACGTCAGAAGGACAAGCCCTTTGAACCAAAACGACCACATTGACGAGATCTACGTCCTGATAGGCTACACGCCTACGTGCTGTGACACAGCACGAGTCTACAAAATGCGGGAGTCTCCTGGGCGCCCGTCGCCACCGGCAGTCAGCCTTCTGCCACCGTCGCCAGTCTCATGGATCTGCACGTGAATGGACATGAGCCGAGGGGTCACCGTAAGTTGTGTACGACACACACAACAACACTCCCCCATGACCGGAGGGCGAACACGTCCATGCACATGCAGACACTCACGCTGTACAGAGCAGGAAACACACAGCCGCTGCATGCAGTACGCATTACACATGCAGGGTGGCACGTGAGGAATCAACCTGCAACAGTGGTGGGGCAGAGTCCAACGGAACGAGTGGCCGCATGAAACTTCGAACGACCTAGAGCCTTGGTCAGGAAATCCGCGCACTGCCTGTCGGTGCTCACGTGGAAGACTCGGATCTCACCACGATCAACTGGGTCACGCACGAAGTGGTGCTCGACATTGATGTGCTTCGTGCGTGCATGGAACACACCTGAGTTCTTGGCGATGGCCTCCGCGCTCATGTTGTCACACTGGAGAACCACGGGGGGACTGGACTGACGCAGTCCACGTAACAGACAGACGAACCAGACACATTCCGCTGCAACGGCGCCTAGGGCAACATACTCTGCCTCAGCAGTACTGCGTGCGATGCAGCCCTGCTTCCCACTTCGACAGGACACTACAATTCCTCTAATGAGGAAGATGTAGCCGGTGCGGCTTTTGCCATCTGGACTCCACGCCCAGTCACTGTCTGTGTATCCATCGAGCACAACGGACACTGGCTCGCGAAAGCACAGGCCGAAGCGCGCGGTGGACAAAATGTAGCGCACACACTGGACTGTGGCCTCCAGTGTTCGCTGGCGCGGAGCCTGCGAGAACTGACGAACAGGTTTACAGTGAAGGCAAAATCGGGCCGTGTCGCGGTGGCCAAGTACATGAGCGAGCCGATGACTCGTAGGTACAAGGTCACATCAACTGGCCCCCCCAGGTCCGCTGACCCATCCACCTTCACGGCGGACTGCCCCTCAGGGGTCATGGGCGTGGAGGCCGTGCGGACGGCAGCAAGGAGGTCGACAAAGCGCTCCCCCACAGTCTCTGCGTAGCGTCCCTGATGGACAAGGAGTGTGTGACGAACACGGTCGCGCACGACCTCCATCCCCAAGAAAACAGAGGCCTCACCAAGGTCTTTCATCTTGTAGGCTGAGGAGAGAACGACCTTGGCAGCGTTCACTACTCCCAGGTCGGGCGAGGTGATCAAGAGATCGTCCACGTAGACAAGGACGGCAGCGAGCGGTGCTGGGGACTATGAGACAAACAGGGATGGGTCAGCATCACTCTGAACGTACCCAGCGTGTCTCAGCGTGCTGGTGCTCTCCAGGTTCCAGCAGCGCGTTTATTGCTTCGGGCTGTACAAGGCCTTCCGCAGCCGGTACACGCAACCGGTACCATCCTCAAAGCCGGGTGGCTGGACCATGTAGATCTCCTCCTCAAGATCCCCGTTTAGGAAGGCGTTGTTGACATCCATCTGATGAAGTTCCCAGTCGTGCTGTGCCACCTGGCTCAGCAGCGTGAGTGTGGTCGTCATCTGCCCAACAGGGGCAAAGGTCTCGGTGAAGTCCACGCCAGGGACCTAAGAAAAATCCTTTGCTGTCAAGCGCGCTTTGTAGTGCTCCACACTGCCGTCTGGCTTAAGCTTCTTGCATAGAACCCACTTGGCCTTGATGGCCTTGCGGTTCTTTGGCAAGTCCACCAGCTCAAAGACGCCGTGCTTGCGGATGGCATCAAGCTCAGCCTGGCAGGCAGTGCACCACTGCTCAGCATCAGGGGCCGACAAGGCCTCAGGCAGACTGGTGGGATCGGGAGCCAGCACTGGTGCACTCCGTGTGGCTGGGGTAAATGCTGCCGAGGGAGGGTCGACCGTCACCATAGATTCATCGACGTCACGAGCAAGACCGCGCTCATGAGCAAGTAGTGCTGCACCAATGGCACAGCCAGGGTGAACCTCAACAAGGTCGTGCGCACTCAGGCTGAGGACCTTTGTGCCCGGATCACCACTAACGACACTGCGCGTGGGGCGCGGTCGGAGACGTCCGCCGGGTGCCCGTGCGTAGGGGTCGGACGGGGCAGGAGCAGTGGGCGCTGCTAGCTCACATGCCGGTGTGGACCGCACGGCACGCGTGCCACTCGAGGCTGGCGTGCCATCAACGGCTGGGGTCAGGCCCTCGGCAGACGCAGGCGCATCTGTGGCCGGAGATAGGGACAGCTCTGCGCCAGACAGGGATGCAGACGTAGGGTCAGACTCAGTCTAAGACGCGGAAGCAGGCGCAGGATCAGGCAGAGCCGTAGACGCTGAGGCAGACTCGAACGCAGACTCAGACACGGGCGACAACGGTGAGTCGGGGGCAGAGGAGCGAGCCACAGACGGGGCGGGGCTGGGGGTGTTGGTGGGCGCAACCGCTGAGGACAGCCCCGGGGGTGTCGACGACGGAGTGACCGCACTGGACTGGGGCACTATGCCAATCGGACTAGGAGCCTCCCCCACACGACGGGGACCGGAACACCCAGGGGCATGAGCAGCACGTAGAGTGTGGATGCGAGCAAGGTCGCGGAAGGCGAGATGCTCGAAGAAGAGAGCGTCACGAGACTCTACGATGCGGCGGCGCTCGGGGTCTAAGAACCGCCAGGCCTTTGACCGCGAGGCGACGCCAACGAAGGCACAAAGGCAGCCCTACAAAGAGAGCTTGCTCCCCTGCTGCTCCGGCGTGAACCAGACGCAGGCAAGGGAGCCCCATACACGGGCCAGGCGCAGATCCGCTCGACGCCCATACCACAACTCGTAGGGCGTGCGGTGACCTGGGAGGGGACCGTGGGGAATGCGGTTCCAGACCCAGGTCATGTAGGCCATGCCCTCAAAGGAAAAGGCCTCAGGCATGGCATTGTCGGCGCGCATGGCGCGGACCGCATCCTCCATGGTGCGGTTCCAGCGCTCAGAGACACCATTCTGCCGGGGGGTGGCGGGAGTAGAGAGATTGTCAAAGACACCAAGCTCGGTGAAGGAGCGTGCCATGTCACCGAGGTACTCGCCGCCACGATTCGAGCGAAAGGTCTGAAGGCGGTGGGGAGACTGGCACTCGGCCATGACCAGCCAAATGTGGACCGCAATGGCTGCATCGCTCTTCTGACGTAGGCTGTAGACCCAGCGCATGCGCGTGAAGTCATCAGTCAACGTCAGGACATAGCGACCACGGTCTTCCTGAAACTCGACAGGGAGTGGACCCATGAGGTCGGAGTGGACAAGCTCCAGGGGCCGACGAGCCCTGGAGACATACGTAGGATAAGTAGACCGGTGCATTTTTCCCTCAGCACAGGTCAGGCAGTCGGTCGTCGGAGGTGCCTCGAAGGACGCTGCATCAAGACCGAGAGCAGGCTGAGTGCGGATCAGCCTATCGATAGCCCCCAGGTGCACGTGACAAAGACGTCGATATAGGAGGCAGTGGTGTTCGGGAGATAGAGCACCAGCGAAGAAAATACGAGCAATAGAAGAGGGAGGTAAAGGGGGTGCATGCGTAGAAGACCCATCAATGTGATACCGATCATCGACGACCGTCCCACTAAGGACTATCTCCTCGGTGTCGCGCACAAAGATGCGAGCATCGGCAGCCGTGTGCGTGACACCGAGGCCCATCTTGGTGTAAGCACGGACAGACAACAGGTTGAGTTCCAGATTAGGGACAAAAAGGACGTCGGAGATGTAGACGGGACCAGCTGGCCCAGTGAACTGCACAACCCCAACACCCTGGACAGGGACCTCATGGCCAACTGTAGTGCGAACAGAGCGACCAGCGCAAACAGGATGCAAGACGACAAAGGCGTCACGACGACACGTCATGTGATGGGTGGCACCAAAGTCCACGACCCATGTGGCATCTGTGACCCATGTACAAGGGGGAACGTGGCACTCGGCGACGGAACAAGGCGCGGCATAAGGTCGCTCGGCAGGCGACACGCCAAGACGAGCGACGGAGCGGACATGAGACGCATGCAACCTGGACACGTCATCGGGTCCGTCACGCGTACACGGCTGGGCATGGGGACCACCACAGGCATCATCACGCAACGACACAAACAGTCCATAGGTGGTAGGACCCCTAGTCTCAGTCAACTCACTCGCACCTCCCTGAAATGAGCGCAGGGCGAGAAGCTGGTGAAGCTCAGCCATCGTCCTGTCGCGTTCGACGAGCGCCTGGTCGCGAGGATCCGCGGAGGAGCCTGCTGTGGCGGCGGACTCCTCTGGGACGGCTACGGTAGTGGCGGCCGAGCAGGCGGTCGCACCGGGCGTCTGTCGCATGCGCGCCTCGTGCGCTTGCTGGAACCCACGGGTGACCTTGGCCCAATCCAGTGGGCGTCCTGTCAGGCGAGTACAGTCGGGACAGCGATGATCACCAACACAGTTGAAGCACACGAGGCGGCGTCCCGTCATGCTGCCAGAACCGCTGCTGCTGCCGCCGCTGACGCTGCTGCCGCCGCCGCTTCTGCTGCTCCTACCGCTGCTGTTGCGGCTGACACTACCAGTGTTGGCGCCACTGCTGGTCCCGCCGCTGGAACCACCACCTGACGCTCTGCGGCCCTTCTTCCCCTGAGTTGTAGCCGTCGTTGCTGTAGACGGCACGGAGGGAGATGCGGTGGCAACTGCAGCTAAAGCGGTTTTGCGGCGAGCGCGGTTCGCGGCGTCCATGCTTGCGACATCCAGAAAGTGGAGAGTGGCCTAGTGCAGCAGGGTCCCGTCGCTCGCCATGTTGCAAAGCAGCGTCTGGTCGAAGTTGTTGAAGACGTGCGCGTAGTCCGGGTGGATGCCGTAGAGGATAATCTAGAGGGAGGAATATTGCGCAGGAGCATCGTCCCCTAGATCCTCGTACAGTTGGATCGCCTAGCACCAGTAGTCGGCTGCAGACTCCTGAGCAGTCTGGCAAAGGGAGTTGAAGTCGGCGAGGCGCTGGGATGTCAAAGCCAAGGTGGCGCCCTCAAACAGAGTGACGGCTAGTGCCCACGCCGCGCAAGGGTCAGCTCCTGAGCCGGTCTGTGAATCGCCAAGGAACCGACTGAAGTCCTTGGTGAAGTCCGGTGCGGCCTTTTCAGGCCGGAAGCTACGCGGACTGCCATGTGTGTCTGAGCGGGGTCAGACGCCTGATATGGTGCAAGGTAGTAGGGGAGGACTCCCTCGATCATGGCCCACATGCGAAAGCACGGCTTCCAGGACTTGAAGTCGTTCCCAGTCCGGAAGACGGGCGGGTCTGACTCAAACCACTTGGGTGGCTTGACCATCGGCAGGGCAACGGCCGAAGCCACTACGGGGCCAGGCATCGAGGAGGCAATTCCCTTACCCAGGCGGGCCCGCAGAGCCAGCTCCTCAAAGCTTAGTGGGCAGCAAGATGAGCTCGGGTCAGCGTTGATGCTGGAGTTGGTGCCCTGGAGGGCTACATTAGCCTCACACGCTCTACAACGCGCCTCCAGGCGAATGAGGCGCGCTCAGAGCACCTCTTCCTCGCCCTCCTTGCCTAAATCAGAGAGGTTCTACGCGACTTCATCAGCATTTCCGCCGTGGGCAAGGTGGTCCTCGCTCGGGTCAGTCGACGGATGCTGCTGGGACAGCAAGCCCCTGACCATATCCTGTAGTTCGGCAACCTGCCTCGTCAAGGTATCGCGGCTCTCCGCCTGTAGGTCCGCCAGCGCGCACACTTGGCGCGCCAATGTGGTCGGGCTCAGCGGCCGCTGCTGCTGCTTCTGCAACGGTGGCTGCTGGTGTTGTAGCGGCGGCTGCAGCTATCGCTACTGCTATTGCTGTTGCCACAGTGGCTGCTGCTGTTGTATTGGCTATTGTTGTTGCTACTGCTGCTGCTGCTGCTGCTGTGGTTGCTGCTGCTACCGCTGTGGTGATGATGGCGGTGGTCGACGTCGACCGCTGACGGTGCTGGCCTCGGCAACTGCGTCGGCAGCCATAGTAGAGGAGGTTTCCTTCGGCATGGCGACCTGTTTCCTCTCCTGTTTTCCCCTCCGCGGAAGTTCTCCGCGGAGCGTCTCCACGAAACCTTCCCTCAGCGGAATATCCTCCCTGTGGAACTCCTCCGCAGAACATCTCCGCCGATACCTTCCGCGGTGAGGTTCACCGCGGAAGCTCACCGCGGATTACCGCAAATCACCGCGGATTACTGCGGAATACCGCGGTTTACTACGATTTTGCCGCTGTCTACCGCGGTCAGGTCAAACTCCGCGGGGGTTCCGCGGTCAGGTGCGGAATGCCGGTCGTGCCGATGTAAAATGCGGCGGGATGCCGCGAGCTGCTGGGGTTCCACGTTCAGCACCTTCCGCACCTGCCGCGAAGCGATAGCGTTCTGAATGTGGAGGGTGTGCCGCGGACTTGCAACCGCGGAACTGAGGCGAGCGGCACCGTTGTGTTCCGGAACGGCCGCGGAAGTGCTGTGGCAGAGATGCGCGGATCCGCAGAACACCGCGGATCTGTAGTGGCGACGTCAACGCGAGGTAACGAGTTCGGAACACCGAGTACCTCCGCGGCACTGGACACATGTTCCAACGCGGTCGCACGGCTGCCACGGTAGACGGCGGCAAAATCGTAGTAAACCGCCTCCGAGCACACCTCATCCGCCTGGAGGCGCGTCGCAGAGCGCGTGAGGCCAATGCAGCCCTCCAAGGCACCAACTCCAGCATCAACGTTGACCCAAGCTCATCTCGCTGCCCACTGAGCTTTGAGGAGCTGGCTCTGCGGGCCCGCCTAGGTAAGGGAATTGCCTCCTCGATGCTTGGCCCCATAGTGGCTTCGGCCGTTGCCCTGCCGACGGTCAAGCCACCCAAGTGGTTTGAGTCAGACCCGCCCGTCTTCCGGACTGGGAATGACTTCAAGTCCTGGAAGCCGCACTTTTGCATGTGGGCCATGATCGAGGGAGTCCTCCCCTACTACCTCGCACCATATCAGGCGTCTGACCCCGCTCAGACACACATGGCAGTCCGCGCAGCTTCCAGCCTGAAATGGCCGCACCGGACTTCACCAAGGGCTTCAGTCGGTTCCTTGGTGATTCGCTGACCGGCTCAGGAGCTGACCCTTGCGCGGCGTGGGCACTAGCCGTCGCTCTGTTTGAGGGCGCCACCTTGGCTTTGACATCCCAGCGCCTCGCCGACTTCAACTCCCTCTGCCAGACTGCTCAGGAGTCTACAGCCGACTACTGGCGCCGTACGGTCCAGCTGTACGAGGATCTTGGGGACGATGCTCCTACGCAATACTCCGCCCTCCAGATTATCCTCTACGGCATCTACCCCGACTATGCGCGCTTCTTCAGCAACATTGACCAGACGCTGCTTTGCGACATGGCGAGCGATGGGACCCTGTTGCGCTAGGCCACTCTCCACTTTCTAGATGTCGCAGGCATGGACGCCGCGAACCGCGCTTGCTCCAACACCGCTTCAACTGCAGTTGCCGCCGCGTCTCCCTCCCCGCTGTCTACAGCAACGGCGGCTCTAGCTCAGGGGAAGAAGGGCTGCAGAGCGTCAGGTGGTGGTTCCAGCGGCAGGACCAGCAGCGGCGCCAACACTGGCAGTGTCAGCCGCAACAGCAGCGGCGAGAGCAGCAGAAGCGGCGGCGGCAGCAGCAGATGTGACGGCGGCAACAGCAGAAGCGGCGGCGGCAGCAGCAGCAGCGGCGGCAGTAGCAACGGCTCTGGCAGCATGACGGGACGCCGCCTTGTGTGCTTCAACTGCGGTGGTGACCATCGCTATCCCGACTGCACTCGCCTGACAGGACGCCCGCTGGTTTGGGCCAAGGTCACCCGTGGGCTGTAGCAGGCGCACGAGGCGCACATGCGGCAAACGTCCGGTGCGACCGCCTGCTCGGCCGCCACTACTAAAGCTGTCCCAGAGGAGTCCGCCGCCACAGCAGGCTCCTCCGCGGATCCTCGCGACCAAGCACTCACCGAACGCGACAGGACGATCGCCAAGCTTCACCAGCTTCTCGCCCTGCGCTCATCTTTGGGAGGTGCGAGTGAGTTGACTGAGTCAAGGGGTCCTACAGCCTATGGACTATCTGTGTCGTTGCGTGATGATGCGTGTGGTGGCCCCCATGCCCAGCCGTGTGCGCGTGACGGACCCGATGACGTGTCCTGGTTGCATGCGTCTCATGTCTGCTCCGTCGCTCGTCTTTCCACGTCACCTGCCGAGCGATGTGCTGCCGTACCTTGTTCCGTCGCCGAATGCCACGTTGCCCCTTGTACACGGGTCACAGATGCCATATGGTTCGTGGACTCTGGTGCCACCCATCACATGACGTGTCTTTGTGACGCCTTTGTCGTCTTGCATCCTGTTTGCGCTGTTCGCTCTGTTCGCACTGCAGTTGGCCATGAGGTCCCTGTCCAGGGTGTTGGGGTTGTGCAGTTCACTGGGCCAGCTGGTCCTGTCTACATCTCTGACGTCCTTTTTGTCCCTAATCTGGAACTCAACCTGCTGTCTGTCCGTGCTTGCACCAAGATGGGCCTCGGTGTCACGCACACGGCTGCCGATGCTCGCATCTTTGTGCGCGACACCAAGGAGACAGTCCTTAGTGGGATGCTCGTCGATGATCTGCATCTTATTGATGGGTCTTCTGTGCGTGCACCCCCTTTACCTCCCTCTTCCGTTGCCCGTGTTTTCGTCGCTGGTGCTCCGTCCCCCGAACACCACCGCCTCCTACATCGACGTCTTTTTCACGTGCACCTGGGGGCTGTCGATAGGCTGATCCGCACTCAGCCTGCTCTCGGTCTTGATGCAGCGTCCTTCGAGGTGCCGCCTACGACCGATTGCCTGGCCAGTGCTAAGGGAAAAATACACCGGTCTACTTATCCTACGTCTGTCTCCGGGGCTCGTCGGCCCCTAGAGCTTGTCCACTCCGACCTCATGGGTCCACTCCCTGTCGTGTTTCAGGAAGACCGCGGTCACTACGTCCTGATGTTGACTGATGACTTCACGCGCATGCGCTGGGTCTACTGCCTGCATCAGAAGAGCGATGCAGCCATTGCGGTGCGCATTTGGCTGGTCATGGCCGAACACAAGTCTCCCCACCGCCTTCAGACCTTTCGCTCGGACCGTGGCGGCGAGTACCTCGGTGACATGGCACGCTCCTTCACCGAGCTTGGTGTCTTTCACAACCTCTCTGCTCCCGCCACCCCCCAGCAGAACGGTGTCTCCGAGCGCTAGAACCGCACCATGGAGGATGCGGTCCGTGCCATGCGCGCCGATAGTGCCATGCCTGAGGCCTTTGCCTTTGAGGGCATGGCCTACATGACCTGGGTCTGGAACCGCATTCCCCACGGTCCCCTCCCAGGTCACCGCACGCCTTACGAGTTGTGGTATGGGCATAGAGCGGATCTGCGCCTGGCCCGTGTATGGGGCTCCCTTGCCTACGTCTGGTTCACGCCGGAGCAGCAGGGGAGCAAGCTCTCTCCGCGGGGCCACCTTTGCACCTTCGTTGGCGTTGCCCCGCGGTCAAAGGCATGGCGGTTCTGGGACCCCGAGCGCCGCCGCATCATAGAGTCTCGTGACGCTCTCTTCTTCGAGCATCTCGCCTTCCGCGACCTTGCTCGCATCCACACTCAGCGTGCTGCTCATGCCCCTAGGTGTTCCGGTCCTCGTTGTGTGGGGGAGGCTCTTAGTCCGATTGGCACAGTGCCCCCGTCCAGTGCGGTCACTCCATCGCCGACACCCCCGGGGCTGTCCCGAGCGGTTGTGCCCACCGACACCCCCAGCCTCACCCCGTCTGTGGCTCGCTCCTCTACCCCCGGCTCTCCGCTGTCGCCCGTGTCTGAGTCTACGTTCGAGTCTTCCTCTGCGTCTATGGCTCTGCCTGATCCTGCGCGTGCTTGCGCGTCTGAGACTAAGTCTGACCCTGCGTCCGCATCCGTGTCTGGCGCTGGGCTGTCCCTATCTCCGGCCACAGACGCGCTTGCGTCTGCCGAGGGCCTGACCCCAGCCGTTGATGGCACGCCAGCCTCGAGTGGCACGCCTGCCACGCGGTCCACACTGGCATGTGAGCCAGCAGCGCCCACTGCTCCTGCCCCGTCCGACCCCTACACACGGGCACCCGGCGGACGTCTCCGACCGCGCCCCACGCGCAGCATCGTTAGTGGTGATCCCGGTACAAAGGTCCTTGGCCTGAGTGCGCACGGCCTTGTTGAGGTTCATCCTGGCTGTGCCACTGGTGCAGTACTACTTGCTCATGAGCGCGGTCTTGCTCATGAGCGTGGTCTTGCTCATGACGCCGCTGAATCCATGGTGACGGTCGACCCTCCCTCGACAGCATATGCCCTGGCCACATGGAGTGCACCAGTGCTGGCTCCCGATCCCACCAGTCTGCCTATGGCCTTGTCGGCCCCTGATGCTGAGCAGTGGCGCACTGCCTGCCAGGCTGAGCTTGATGCCATCCGCGAGCACGGCGTCTTTGAGCTGGTGGACTTGCCAAAGAACCGCAAGGCCATCAAGGCCAAGTAGGTTCTACGCAAGAAGCTTAAGTCAGACGGCACTGTGGAGCGCTACAAGGCGCGCCTGAGAGCAAAGGGCTTCTCTCAGGTCCCTGGTGTGGACTACACCGAGACCTTTGCCCCAGTTGGGCGGATGACGACCACACTCACGTTGCTGAGCCAGGTGGCACAGCACGACTGGAAACTCCATCAGATGGATGTCAACAACGCCTTCCTAAATGGGGATCTTGAGGAGGAGATTTACATGGTCCAGCCACCTGGCTTTGAGGATGGTACCGGTCGCGTGTACCGGCTGCGGAAGGCCTTGTACGGCCTGAAGCAGTCACCGCGCTGCTAGAACCAGGAGATCACCAGCATGCTGAGATGCGCTGGGTACGTTCAGAGTGATGCTGACCCATCCCTGTTCATCTCACAGTCCCCAGCACCGCTCGCTGCCATCCTCGTCTA
>SZWC01025026.1:0-17856 GCA_023375785.1 Penium margaritaceum | reverse complement strand
AGATATAGATATAGATATAGATATAGATATAGATATAGATATAGATATAGATACAGATATAGATATAGATATAGATATAGATATAGATATAGATAAAGATATAGATATATATATAGATATAGATATAGATTTAGATTTAGATATAGATATAGATATAGATTTAGATTTAGATTTAGATATAGATATAGATGTAGATATAGATATAGATATAGATATAGATATAGATATAGATAAAGATATAGATATAGATATAGATAAAGATATAGATATAGATATAGATATAGATATAGATATATAGATATAGATATAGATATAGATATAGATATAGATATAGATAGAGATAGAGATATAGATATAGATATAGATATAGATATAGATAGAGATAGAGATATAGATATAGATATAGATATAGATATAGATATAGATATAGATATAGATATAGATATAGATATAGATATAGATATATATGTATATATAGATATAGATATAGATATAGATATAGATATAGATATGGATATATATAGATATAGATATAGATACAAATATAGATATAGATGATGTTACTCATTGAAATAAAAATAAACCATATATGAATTTGTGGACACAGATTCAAATAGAATGAAGGAAAAATACATGAAAACATGAATCAAAGTATGTAGAATAAAGATTATAAATACGTATATTTATGTACATATACATGAATGCGAACATGGAGCATGGTAAAGGTATGAATAGAAATTCAAATTAATATGGAGGTATGAATTTAAGGTTTAGATAAAAAAAATGTTCTTCATTGTTATGTACATGTAAATACTTATTTAAATATACTAATTCATTAAGGTGTTCATGAATATAGATATACGTGAATGAAGATATGTGTAAACATAATCATAAATACAGGTACAAGAATTTATATAGGTATAAATGTTGACGTTAATATGCCTGAACATATACAAATATACATTTTTATGCTCATATATATATACATATAGATTCATTTAGAAATAGATATTTATAGAAAAATATTTCAACCTTATACATATATCCATTCTTGTATATATATGAATGTATATGTTTTGGAATTTCAATCTATATTTATACCTATGTCAATGCTTGTGTTTTTGTTTTCATTCCTACTCCTTTATATCTCTGTGTATATTGATTTAAATATGCAAATTTTACATCTTTATTTTCATCAATATGTGTTTCTATATCTACTTCCACATAGATTCATCTTGATGTTAACTGATATTCATATCCATACCCACACATGGATACATTTGTATTAACATCTCTTCATGTACATCTCCCTCTTTGTCTTCAATGAAAACTACACTATTTTTTATATAGATAGCTTTATTATACCTATGCATAAAATTGAGTATAAATAGGGATGCATGATTTTTTTACTTAATATCTTGATCCATATTTGCTTCTTCATCTTTCCCTCAAGTTCGGTTGAATGTATTTCCATGTATGAAGGATTTTTTTTTGTTCAATCTAGTTTAAAATAAAATTTTCAATTCATATCAATAATTTTCTTTACATTTCTATCTTTATCTTCATTTAAAAATGAATCCATTTCTATGTCTTCTTTTATGCGTTCATGTACATGTCCATATATACATCTCCATATATATTCGTATCATAGCTCATTCATTTTTAGCCTCTTCAAATTACTTTTGTTCTAAATATAATTTGTTTTCACGCATAATATTGTCAATTCTACAAGACCTATATCTTTTTAATGATGATCACATGCAAAATGAATCCCACATTTTCAAAAATTGCATGTGAAGAGGTGAAAGAATGAACCAATGTTCACAAGACATGTACATGACCGTTTCCATGTTTTTTCTGTCTTCTACTTCTTCCCCCCTCTTTCTTCTTGACTCTGTATGCCTGTTGTATTTAGAAACATAACAGACATGCAATGGTTCTGAAGTCATTTCTTAAGTTTCCGTCGCAGTCCATTTTAGCTCGATTGGAACAAGCTGTACCAGATAAGAATTGTGCGTGCTGGCCATGCCCGTAATGGAGATTTTTCATCCGCTCGCTGAAGTCGAAATTTATGTCCTCCTCGATTAACCGACTGATCTGGAATACCTGGCATCACTGATAACCGAACTTGACAAGTCATCGCTCGTGTCTTGTCTCCCGAACCTGGCATCGCTATTGTCTTCACTGATACCATTGTGCGCAATGCCATGTCCTCAACAGTCAGTCGACAAGGCATCGAATATTGCTCGCGATCGTCAATTTTCAAGCGCCATTATCCGTTTTCTTTTCATCTTGCCATCGACGAACGCAGTTGTTGAATCGACGTTTGGATGGGCGAATATGCGATCCCCGATGACCGATTCCCAGCCATGGCCATCACGATTTTGATGTTGGACAGTGCACCCGTTAGCAACCATGAAATTTCCTCGACCACCTTACAAGGAACCTTCCTTGGATTTACTTGATATAGGCGAACCCAAAAGAATAGATCATGCCAAAGGACAAGCCACCTTCCCATTCCGGCCATTCCCAGCGGAAAGCCAAGAGAATCAACTTGCTCTTACACCCGGACGACAGCGCGACGGTCGACGCCGAAGGCCGCAAGGTTCCCGTGACACAATTCATGACAAGGGACATCCACTGCACCTTTCCTTATAAAACGAAACACCCTCATCGACAACTGTCGATCCCTCACACCCGACAATTTGTGCTGCGTTGCTGACGAAGACAACGAAAGCCAGCATCAAGTCCCGTCATTCGTCGCCACCGGCAGCGAAAGGACACGAAGGAAATGTCGGCGAAGCGGCATAATGCCCTTTGTTGTATGGTTATATTCGTCATTTTGCAACGTTTTTGAAGATCCTTCGAAACTTGGCCAAGAATCAACGTCATTATCCATTTTGGCCATAAAGTGTAAGTCCCTGTCAGATTTGGCCATAATGGACTGCTCTTCTCAGCCTCCCTAAATGTTTGAGCCAAATTCAGTCACACGGTGGCTCTCCCTTTCAAAAATGGCCATTAAGGCAACTGAAGGAAGAGAAATTGTGCCGGAAAGCAATATTGACAAAAGAAACCCATTCAACACCCTCTGTTATCCTCTAGCCATTCTCAATGTCAAAAGGCAAAAATATCCACATGAAAGGTAAACAAGTTAACTCTCCAATCATGCTACAAGAGATGAAGATAATAAACCAAAACATCAAAATAAAAAATTTAATTTGGAATTGTGTGGGTCTTCAAAGCACATTGAATCATGAAATAGGTGATTGAAATCCAGATATAATTACTAGCCCTTCATGAGGATAGAGAAATAGGTGGTTTAATCTTCCTAAAGATTAAATGAATGGAGATTTTAATTAATGATGAAAATTCATTCGTCCAACAAAATCAATATACGATTTTTGTGTATATTAATAACTCAACATATGTAGTTAAGGTAAGTTTTGATATGTCATTGATGAATTCTCATATGATATTCTTGAATCTATGCGTACATATAGTTCATGCCATGTAAAAATGTAGTAGAAAATTTGAAATTGTGTTTAGTTTTTATTGAATGTTCACATTTACTCACTTTTCCTAGATTACAATTAATCCATGATTTGGTACATCTTTTGCCCCTAAAGTAGGTATCCCTTAAAATGATAGTCATACATAGACTTTCAAGGACTTCCCATTGCAATAAATCCATTAAATTTAAACATTTGTTACAAATGATCTTATTGAATTGGTTTATTATTGAACCAAATTATAATTAATAAATAATGCTATTATTTAAACTATGATCAAGTTCAAATGTACTTCATGAACATTTCTTGAAGAAAAATGTATGAGAACTTGATTTAACAGAAAATTATTGTTAGTACATTTAATGGAAACATATTTAGCACAAAACTAAGAAATACGGTTACTAAATCCTTGGATGAGTATTGACCTATGAGAAATGTTAAATGGTTTTGATTTTGAGCCTTATTCTAAATTGTCACACGAATTAATCTGGCTTCATTTTGAATCAATACAATAGAATTAATTTTGTTTTATTATACAAGATTTTGTGCTTGCAACCATACATCTTTATATCTTTTCTCTATATCCAAACCAAGAATGCATGCAATTGACAAGTTAATCTAAACAAAATTTACTATGATAAATACAAGAAAAAACCTTCTCATTGATTTGGAATTTTCATGTATCTATCTATGAGGAAGATTCATCAATACATTTTTCTAACCCAATTAAGGGAAGGCAAGTCAATTTTGATTTCCCTCCCCTATCATAGGATTCAATGTGTTTTGAAGAATTTAAAAATTCTCACTGAACTTTCAATTTTATTTTTATAATTTGATTGTATTCCTTACTCTCTAGAAGGATACTTGAACTGTAATTTTTAACCTTTCATGTACATCTTGGTGCATTTCAACATTAAGAATGGCTTTGGGAGGTCAACAAGTGTTTAAGAGGCGTCTTCCGTCCATATCGCTCGCTCGTGTGTTCCTTTTTCCACCTTCATGGCAATGTTTGGAAAGAGGCTTCGGCACGCACTTGAATATGGCCAAAATAGTGAGGGAGGCTATAGAGCATAATCCATTATGGCCAAAAATTACATGGAGCGACACTTGTCATTTTGGATGACGACGCCAAACGATGGCCAGTTTTTCAGGATCTTCAAAAGCATGGCCAAACGAAAACAAATGACCTTTTAGTATACCCGTGCCCACACAAGTGTCCCACTTCCTTTGCTTTTGGCCAATAAAAGGGAAACAATAAGAAGAATCAGCCAGTATATCCACGTGACTAGAGTTTCAACCCTTAAATACCCATGACCCCACTTCAACACATTTTATACCAACTCATTGATATTTTTTCCCAACTTCCACATGCTTCTTTGATATAAAGAAAATATTCATTATTTTCATACAAAAGCCAAAACATTTTAATTACCAAATCTACACGAGTCTTTAATCTCTCCAAATGGGCATTTTTTTGTTACATAAACGACCCATGACGTTGTGAGAACCGCGATATTCACTCTAACACTCGTAAGAAAACTTACCAACTTCCACCCCTCAATGGATGTTCTTGAACCTTTTGACAATTTGGACCATTCTCGCAACCCATAAACATTAGTATCATGACCTTTCAGTCCACTTTTTGACACATCGAGACAAACCTATATTGATAAAGATGCATTTCTCATCTCCACTGTTGATTCATAAAGACCCCTAGCTTCTTAGCGAACCTTCTACTATCCGACCACTTACAACACGACTCTGCACGCGTCGCTTGACAACAGACCCAATGACCCTGACTTTTCCTCATTCATAACTTGACATTTGTATATAATTGTTTGATCATTTGGACACTTCTCATCGAAGTACACTTACTCCTAGTAAGAAAATGCTCAAATTTCTTCAAACTTTTTATCGTGTTCTGCCTCGCAACTTCTACATGTTCACCATCTTTGCTCCGTTTGGCATAACACTTAGTATAAGAGCAAATGGCTTTCAAAGAGGAATCAGAATACTTTATCTATCGGGAGGACTACCTTGCACAAACCATCATTGCATCCTGCACGTCAAACCTTTGCAGAAATTCTGATTACAACGTGTGGCAAGTGAGTGCAACTAATGACAAGGAGTGGGTCTTTGGCGACAACTTCCACAATGGAGGAGGAGAACGTGCCAAAGCACACAAACCCTAAATCGATAGCGAATGCAACTAGTTGTCCCAAACGACACCTTAGACGACGAGAACAAGGACGAAAGGTGGCACAAAATGACAGACGTGGATCAACAAAGAACTGGAAAACCAGATCTCTCTGCTTGAGGGGATAGACAACCACCCACTCCAACAACTCAA
Source organism: Penium margaritaceum (assembly GCA_023375785.1). NCBI lineage: Eukaryota > Viridiplantae > Streptophyta > Zygnematophyceae > Desmidiales > Peniaceae > Penium > Penium margaritaceum. The sequence continues at coordinate 11,997 of SZWC01025026.1, read as the reverse complement.
CATTGTGATGGAGGCTTTGCAAAAGAAGTGCTCATGCTTGTGCTCGTGGAATTCCCAACTCATGAGCAAACCCAAAATTTGTTTGGCTCCACCACAACCGTTTCACCTGCAAACTCAAAAGGAGCAAATATTTGGATGTGGCTAACAAGTTTAGACATGTAATTCACTAATTGTTCAATTAACCACGATATATAGAACATAGACCTTGTGGCTGCCTTACTATGTGGCACGATGTTAAGCTGATGGTCTGATATTAATGCCATCGAACGATAGCAGAAGACTTGTAGAGCATCATGAATGGCCAATGGCCTTGTTTTATTTCATCAAGTGCAAGCATTCTACTCTTGGAGCATATCAACCCATAGTGGCACGATGTAGTGATGCTACTAACTGATTGGAACAAAATTTTGCCCATGATGCTCGCATGTTTTGAACACTTGAACAAGAACTTTCATGCATGTTAGAGTCTTCAATGTTTTCATCACCAATCCAGCATGGCGGAGTACACGCAAAGATTTTGTAAAACAAACGCCCTTGACGAGCTCTTTTTTTAGTACATGAATGGTCTCAAACGAGAAATGCCACAAATAATCGCTATTTTTGGCATCCAACAGGACATATCACAGATGATCCCAACAGTAGAAAGGATCTAAAGCATGAATTAAAACACTTAAATCCAAGAATCTTATGCCTGCAAACCTCATAACCACAATCATCATGGAAACAAGAAGAACCCATCCACGGACTCCTTGATTTTGATGGATATCGACACCGTCCACCAAAGAAGTACGCAAACATGGTTCAATTCCAGAAATGTCGCGCACATTACTCACAATTGTTTGAGTGATCAAAAGCTTAAAAAGATCACATAAAAAGGAATTGGAAAACAGCAAAAGATAGGATTATAATCTACAACTCTTGTCTGTGAGGAGCAATTTGCGCTGAAGGATCCCCCATATCAACAACCTACATTGTCGTGGAGGGATTTTAAGATCGCAAAGTTTGACGAGGGGTACAAGGAAAACATACAGTTCAAGGGGCCTATGGGATGAATAGTCACAAGTTAACCAAGGTAAAAAATCACATCGACAAGATGCTTAGTCAAAGGTTCATCTTTCCATCCACGTCACCATACGCCACACCAGTACTATTTTAAAAAATGAAACAGGTGAGCTGTGGATGTGCATTGATAATGGGCTTTTTACCAATGCTACCATCAAGAACGGCGACCCTCTTCCTTGAGCTTATGAACGTTTTCACCAATTTCATTGGGATCAATTTTAGGCAAGTTTGACTTACGTAGAGGATATCACCAGATACACATGGAAGATGCCGATATCCAAAAGACAGCATTCTGACCTTGCTACAAACACTTTGAGTTCTCAGTCATGCTACGCGCACTCACAAATGCCACCGTGACATTCATGGCGGCGGTGAACAACATTTTCTATCTTTACCTTGATCATTTTGACGTGGTGTACCTCGACGACATTTTGGTGTACATGCGCACCCCGATGGAGCACGATGGACATCTACAAAGAATTCCAAGAACTTTGACAAAGAGACAAATGTTTCCAAAATCTTGAAATGCAACTTTCATCATCGTTTGATCTAGTTTTTGAATTACATCATGAACGGTGGACAGATCACCATGGATCCAAAACAAATGGTGGTAGTAATCGTAGATTAGCCAACACCGACCAATGTTGAAAAATTCAGGTTTTTATTGGATTTTGCTTTTGCTATCGGTGATTCGTAAGTGGCTAAGACCGAGTGTCATCGCCTTTTTCCAAGTGGCGGTGAGGAGATACCAAACAAGAAGAATTCGCCAGTTTGCGGAACACTATAATCTTGGTGCTAACCCTATGATTAGCCAATCCAACAGTTGACAACGTCATGGCTATGCATCCATTGGACCAAGCCATTCGAAAAATTATTTTGCAAGACCATGACAACAACAAACAACTATTGGCCTACATGTCTCAAAAACGGTAAGGAAAAGAATTCAACTATGCCGTACACAAACAAAAATGGTGGCAATTGTGCATGCGTTTTGGACGTGGCAATGCTGCGTGAAGTGGATCCAAGGCATCGTGCACACCAACCACCAAGAGTTAAAACATTTCAATACATAGCGGAATCTCAATTGAAGTCAAATTGGATGGATGGATTTCTTGAAATCCAGGTTCAACAATGATATTGTGTGTTGGCTAAACAAAAGCACTCGAGGAAACACACCTCGTTATGACCTGATTTCAAGGCTGATGTAGCAAAGCTAGAACTTTAATAAAACTGGTATCTTGAGCAAGTGTTTGCATGAGGCTATGACCAGGATGGGGAATATGATGATGTGAATTTATAGTTGGATGCACAGTAGTAGCAAACATGCTTCACTTGCCAAGTGGTCATTCCTCCAAAAAAATAATTTTCCATAGGCTACTTGAAGAGTGCCATGACATTGGACCAGGTGGACACTTTGGAGAGGAAACAATGCTGAACAATCTGGCAAACGACTACTGGTGCGTCACGATGCAATCTCACATGGCCACCTTCTACAAAACATATGACACATGTTAATGACAAAAATCACGTTTTGCAATGCCAGTCAGACATGACCAACTGCTCCGTGTTCCCAGGAAACCATGGGGGGACATCTCCATGGACTTTGTCACAGGATTACCGGTCACATTTTATGGATATGACGCAATCCTAGTGATTCTCAACCGGTTTTCCCAAATTTCCCATTTTATCCCGACATCGACAATTGTCACCGCCAATGGAGTAGCACGGTTGTTTCTCAACAACATCATATGGCTACACGTCATATCAAGAACCATCACGATCGATAGAGATGGCTGATTCACAAACCGTTTTTGCCACAAACGGATGACTCGTAATGGCAACAAAATTCAAGTTTCAATGGTATTTCATCCTTTCCATAAGAACAATGGTATGGAATACTTTTGATTAAATTCATGGTATGATTGTCAAACGGATCATAAATTGTAAAGACGTAGAAGTTTAGAGGTAGAACATGATTTAGAAATTGGGAGATTTGAGCATTTCAGAATTTGCGGTAAGTTTTCTTTGATGACAAGTGTCGAATTGATCAAGCATTTATACACACGTGTTGAGTTACAAATGAGGTATAGTCACGTTCTTTGGGTTGAATGTCAAGGAACGCGTGGAAGGTCACATCGTGAGTGGTTTGATTTGCAAAGTTCCACCAAGAAATCGGGGGGCTAAGCGAATTGATGGTGAAGACATGCGATGCATCTTCGTAAAACTAGATTACTCTCTCTGCATCGAGAAGTCGACCAGAAGGTTGTGATACTTCTATCATAGATTCGCAAGAGTGGTCAAGGTTGTCAGAAATTTCAAGAAGATATACTCAAGGCGAGGGAAATAGGCCGGTTTTCCCTCTACCACCGGAGCGAGTATCAAGGTCTAGGAACGCGCTGTGCTGTTTGTGTAATAGAATACAATCACACACAAAAATATTGTGTACTCGTGTTTTTCTTGTATCTAACACTTCCTCTCCCTTTCGCCGTAACATCCTAGTGTGCATACACATGTGGTCTAGTGACGGCAATGATAGCCATCAATGAGGTGATCAACGTCTCAAAATTTGTTGTAGGGTTTCTACTTCTGCACGGCGTCGTATCCGTACCACTTTAAACGATCTTCTATTGTTTTTTCAAATTTTGTCGATGACCGAGGATGTCCTCCATGACGTTTTTTGTGGCCCTGTCCACTTGAAGGAGAGGAGAAGGAGGGACATCCATGTCAAGGATTCCTTTCCGGGATCTCAATATTGCATGAGTTTGCTGATATGCATCACCGGATGAACTTGCATAGTGTGAGGGAGTTTTAGTCGCAACACCACAGGGGTTTGCATGCGCTTGATCTCAAATGGTGCCAACCATCGAGGCTTGTGCTTCAAATAGTCGTATCCTTGAAGTTTTATGTTAGCTGCACAAAGAAGGGCTGTGATGCCGGCGGTGAGAACATCATTGTTGTGATTTTGGTTTGCTATTTGTTTCATCATTGCTTGCGTCTTTGTGAGGATCTGCCGTGTTTCCTCCAACATGGTGGAGAAGTCTCGATGTTGGACATCACCTGCGGGAATATTGTTGCTAATTTATATTCTAGCTTGTGTTGTAAAACGTTTTCCATACACCAATTCAAATGGAGTTTAGCCCATTGAGATGAGACCTTCTGTATCATACGTGATTTTGGCAACCGAGTGTTTTTGCCCAATCTGTCCCATGAGGTTTACATAGCTCTGAGAATCTGTTCAAGCGCCAAATTGATCCACTCGGTTTTTCCATAAGCCAAAGTTGAATCATGGATGAGACGCCATCTAAAGTTGAATTGTGCTGCCATAGCGAGTCATCAGTTTGCGCAAAAAATAGCTCATGAATTGACAATTGTGGAAAGCATGGTTCATAATACGTCGTATAGCCACACAATGTTGATTAAAAAAACGTGCTATTCCTTTGGTGTTGACTGTGGTTGTCGTTAGGATGAAATGGGACATAATGACGAGTTTGTGAATTGCTTAATATCCCTTGGGTGTGACCAGGTTCCATTAAAAAGTCCATGGAGATATCAACCCATGGTTCTATCTAAATAAGGAGTCGTTGGAGAACTTAGGTGGTCGTGTGCGACATGAGATTTTTTGCTGACATGTGATATTTACAGAAGTGGGCCACATCAAATTGCATCTTGTTCCAATAATAGATTCAAGCTACCTTATTCGACGTCTTGTCCTTTCTGAAGTGTTCATTTGGTCTTGTGTATTGGCGTTCTTTAAACGTCATACGAGGAAGCTAATTGTTCGAAGGAATGACCACTTCGCAAAGTAATCATCATCGCCAAGAGGGCTTGTCATACCAAAATGTTTCCTTCTCTTATCCACGGAGCTGTTCATAATCATGTGTGAATTAAAGCTTGAAACACTGTAGCATGACCAATTGAGCCATTTAATCTAGATAAATGCATTAGCATATTTTGTTTTTTGTGGCCGGCACTCAATATTGTAGCCAAACCCGAATTCAAGGAAGTCCATCCATGGGGCTTGAAATTGATTGAGCTTTTGCTACGTCTTACGGTATTTCAATGGATGTGGTTGGTGTACACGATGCGTCAGGTGCATTCTAGGTAGCTTCACCATGTCTTGAAGACACATACAACCCCCAACATTTCTCTCTTGTGTACAACGCACTTTAGTTCTAGTTCTCATACGTTCTTGGACATGTAGGCGACCAATTGCTTGTTGTTGCCATGGTCTTACAAGAGGACAGTGTCAACCATTGGACTGGAGAATTGTCGGGTTGGTGCCGAAGTCAGCCACTTGTTCCACAAAGCGTTGAACGCTTCTTGTTTGTTGTCTCCACACTGCCACTCATTTTCTGGTTTTGAGTGAGGACGATGAGAGGTGCTAACACTCGGGCGTAATCACGTACAAATCGCCATTAGTAATTGCAAAAGCTGAGCAAAACTAAAACATCTCAAACTTTTGTTTGGGTCAACGAAACAGCGACAACTGCCTCATTTTTGGATCTGTGGTGATGTGTCCACTGTTGATGACGTAACCCAAAAACTTGAACAAAAAGCGATCAAAGTCACACTTTGAGATTTTTTAAGAAAGTTTCTCTCTTTCTAAGAGTTCAAAAGCTTTTCAAAGATTCCCATGGTGCTCCTTTGGGGTGTGGTTGTATACAAGAATGGCCTCGAGGTACACCATAACAAAATCATATAGGTGTGTGCAGAAGATTTGTTCATTACCGCCATGAACGTTGCCGAGGTATTTGAAAGTCCAAACAATGTTACCATGATTGCAAAATGCATATAGCGGACAGAACACCATCTTCTTGATGATAGTTTCAGCCACATGTATCTGGTGACAACGGCTACACGAGTCGGTTTTGCTAAAAAGTTTAACCCCTTTTAGCTGGTCAAAAAGCTGGTCAGCTAAGGGATGAGCATAGAGGTTCTTGATGGTTGTTTCTTTTAACGCTTGATAGTCCATGCACATTCACATCTCATGAGTTCTTTTGACCAATATTAATAGTGCGACATATGATGACGTGGATGGGCAGATGAACCCCTGACCAAGCATCTTGTCTAGTTTCTTCTTTAGCTCAATCACCTTGTGAGCACTCATCTAGTGATCCCCTCAAAATGTGCATCTACAGTCCAGATTTAGTTTGATGTGATGGTTGATGACTCACTGAGGAGGTAAGATTCTCTGAAGTTCATCGAGGAAGAAATTTGCAAACTCCTAATTTAGTGGTGCGACCTCTTCGAGTACCATTGTGAACTTTATTGATGCCGATGAGGCTGATCAGGCCGATGATGAGTCAATTTTTCTACTTCTGCTTCTTCCATTGGCTCGAGATGTATGCGCCACGCACGAGCACCCCACGGAATGCAATGTTTGGCAATGTTGAGAAGAATCAAATGCATAAATTTTTTCCATTGGGCTACTACGGCTTCCTCTCTTGCTTCCACTTATATTTCTTCAGCCGTTGTCTTCTGTCCCATGTGCAAAAGTTGTCATTTGCCACCGTCAATTTCCATGCACGCGTTACTGTTTCATTGGACCTACGCTTGTGCTAGAATTGTAATTTTTATCTGAGAATAATTTTGTGGTCACTTATTGGACAGGACCTCCAAACTGTTCCATCATTCTAGACTCAATAGTCATAGTGGATCTCTGAGTCTTCATATTTGGAGTATCAAATCAATCATATTCCCTTCCAAACACTCCTGGTTTTGTCTAAAAATCAAGCTTACAAACCATGTCATTTCTTACCAAACTTTAGGAATCTCCTCCATCTTGTAATGTCGATACCGTTTTGTAATTCTTGTATCCTTGAGGCTCAACGTTTAGCATTATCACCAGTTGTTGGTCCATGCACCCTTTGTCCAACTTTGCGGTCTAAAAAACCTTTGCGGGATTTTATAAGGTTCAGATGAGAAATCGTTTGGTGCACATGGCTCCTCAAAGAGAAGAGTTATGCCTTTCTCTCCTGGCCTTTGTCATTTTCCGACCCATTTTCCTCCAACGTCCCCCCATTTTCAACCTATAGCTTGCTCTGAAAGTTGCGAGAAATAGGCTGATTTTCTCGCAATTGTAGTAGGTACACATGTATCTCCAGTCAATGGCGTCCACTTCAATTTGAGTCAAGCAATCTGTCAAGTGGTTGTCCGTTTCTACAATTACTGTGGTTGGGAGGTCGCTAGCCATGGGATTCGTGGATCCAAGTATTGTAGCCGGCTTTTTTAATCCTTTCTACTGTTGCGACCATCTTTGGCAAGTTGTTTTGGATGCCAAAATTAGCAATTTCCCATCGGATCATTTGCTTTTGGCTGTTTTTGTATTAAAGGAAAGGATCATCAAGGGTGATTTTTGCACCAGTAATTATCTCGTAAAATCTCTGCATGTGTTCTACCACGTAGGATTGCTGACCGAGGCATTGGAGATTGTACCATACATCAAATGTTTTGTTCAGCTATCCAAATCATGCGAGTGTTACGTGTGAGGTTTTGTTATTGTCGATTGGTGGCATCAGCACGTCTTACCACTATGGGTTGATTTGCTCCAAAGGTAGAACACCTTCAATCAGCGACATGAGAAGTGGGTTGCTGGCCATTGATGATGCTCTGCCAATTTCTTGTTACCGTTGGATGGTCTTGAGATCAGACCACCAATTTAGCTTCGTGCCACACAAAAGCACGGCCGTGAGGTAAATTTTATTTTTATTGTCGTGCACCCTACAACTGGTGAAGTACACCTGCAAATTCTTTAGCCACATTCAAACTGCTGATCCCATAGGGTTTGTAGGAACGTAAGTTCTTATGGGGCCTGATGAGTTTTTGGTTTGCTCGAGAATTCAGATTTCTCTTGATGAGCCTCGCTTCACATGCGCTTGCATTACAAAGAGCTTCCATTGCGACATTGAGTTGTTAGAGAAGATGGTCTTTGTTCCCCTCAAACACGGGGATTTGGTTTATCAGTTCCTCATAGATCTACACTTGTCGTCCGATGCCACCTATTGTTCCTATTACCATCGTTGGATCCACAACCGTGCTGGTCATCTGACCCGTAAAGGTTGATCCAGCTGATCCGTTTCTTGCCACGCCAACGTTCACTATTGCTTGAAGGTTCGCGTGCGTAGGCATGTTCTGCACCTCCATCACCAAGGTCGTTGCAAAATATCCGCTAGTGGTCATCGGTTGCACTCACTCGCCTCACATTGTAGGTACAAAGTCTGCAAAGCCTTGATGTTCGAGATGCACCAACGGCTTGTGCGAGGTAGTCTTGCGGATGTGTAGAATAGTCAAATGCCTCTCTAGCATCGTTTAACTCAAATACCAGGTGGTATGCCAAACAGTGTATAGATGATGCATAGGTATAAGTTGCCAAAGAAACAGGATTCAGAATTTGGGACACTTGAGCAATTAAAAATAAGAGGTAAGTGTATTTTCATGAGAAGTGTCAAAATGGTCAAACATATACATACAAGTGTTGAGACACAAATGAGGCATAGTCAGGGTCATTTGGTCGATTGTCGAGCAACGCGTGCCATGACCAGATTTGTGCGAGATCATGTGTGCGAAAAAGGATTGACACAATCACAGAAACAGGTGTGCGAGAGGGGACGGTCACATGCATGGTAGAAGGTTTGCTAGAGGGGACATGCATAAGAACGAAAGCAAGTGTGCCAAAGAGGACCGCTTAGGCCACTAGACCCACAACCAAGATGGTTGGATTGTTATCAGCTAGAGATCAGACCACAGGTGAGGAGGCTCGAACGGATCCATCAACAGGTCTAGACTCCCCCATCACTTGGAAGCCATACATGTGGGAACGAGGCCAACGACAAAATGCAAGACATGTCGCCTTAAGTGAGAGTCTCAAAGAAGAGGGTGTCTTGATGATACGATGACTAGTCGAGTCCCAAAACTACCATGCCTTTAATCGTAATAAATGTCCAGGAAGGTACACATGTGATCCCAAGGTAAGACTTTGGACCCTTGCTAGTCATTGGTATACCAAAGCAGGCTAGGGAACCACAGACTTGAGCAAGAGGACGGGTGGCTCAATGGCTGAACAACAGCTCGCATGCCGTGGCATGGTCCGGAAGAGGACCGTATGGCCAGGGGATTCCCACGATATGTAGGAGAAACTTTGAAAGCCAAAGGACTCAAGACAACTGCATTCAGACCGCATGGCGTAGACAGCAATGTCGATGCTACACACCATTCTCCTATAGTGTAGGAGGAGCGGAGAGTTGTTGTAGCAGAGCTGATGAAAAACACATGCTCAGAAAAGAAGGTTTCTATTTTGCCTGAGAACTTGCCACCACGATCAGAGAAGAGCATGTGGAGGATGTGAAAAGAGTAGCCTTTGTCCATCACTTGCGAAAGACCGACTGCCAGGGCGGCATTGCTCTTGTGGCGAAGGCTGTAGGACCACTGCATATGGGTGAATTCATCAGAGAGGATGTGATGATATCAAACCCGATCTAAGAGGGACTCCATTGGACGGACACCGAGAAGGTCTGAATTGACCAAGTCTAATGGACGACGTGGATGGAAAGTGAAACCAGGGCAAGTAGAGCGATGCCTCTTACTCTGAGTACATAAGAGACAGCCTTTCTTGGGCAACTTCTTGAAGGAAGTTGTATCAAAACCAAGGACTGGCTGAGTTTGAATGAGCATGGGCATTGTGTCAAATGTAACATGCCAGAGGCTACAATGCAACAATTCATTGTTCTCATGTGAGTGAACATGAGTGGCAAAAAATGAGCAGAAGGAGAGGAAGGAGAAGGGACAGAAGGAGTAAAACAAGACACACGATACATGTCATTGACTACTGGGGCACTAATGACAATGACAGAGGTTTCGAGCCTAGTCACTGTGGCACAGTCAGCCTGGAGCTCAGAAGAGAGACCCATCATGGTGCATGCACATATATAGGGAGCAAGCTCATCTCAAGATCAGGCCAAGTAAGCATATAGAAAATGTACAAGGGGTGAGACGGACCATGGGAACCGCACCATCCCAACTCATTAAACAGGCAATGATCAACTAGACTCTGTGCAAATAGACCAAATGAAAGCATCCAGACCGAGAGACACGAGGTCACTATGATGATAGGTCATCTGATGGATGGAACCAAAGTCAACAATCCAGGTGTCACTCATCTCATGACTAATCATTTATACTGAAAAATAGGCCACATAGCACTCTGCCTCTGCTAGTCGCTCAACACACGACTTAGAGCAATGACGAGGAGCACAAATCTATGACTCATCAAGACATGTGGTGCTATCAGGTCCATCCTCATTATAAGAAAATTGAGCTCTTTCACAAGCATCATCACAGGTTAACAAACACAGTATGACAAGCTTTTTATGAACCACCTAACTAAAAACACACTCGTACCACCCTGAATGCATAGTGCCGGCATCTAGCAAAGCTCCACAATTGTGCAATCCCAAGGATCTTGATCACCTGTGTTGCCTGGAGAAGCGTCAATGTCTGTTTCTTTCATGGTTGCAACACGATCCATCGCGTTTTGCCATAGGATACCCACTGAGCGTGCGTTGTCTCAAGGCCACGTATGATCCTGGTCCCAGTCAAGTGTTTGCTGGCACTCCGTATACTGGTCATCATCTCCGCAGTTGTAGTAATGGACAGAGCATCACCCTTAGTGCTCACCAGCTAGTTTGGAATTACTACTATTGTTGTTGTCCTTTTATGCGTCTCTTTTTTCCCTTTTTTCCCTGTGCAGCCACTGCAACACCATGATTTTGGCCGCTCGGGTGAGAGGGAGAGGAGGAGGAAGCAATGAAGGTGGAACTGGCCAACTAGGATGAAGGTGTCAAAAGAGTTGCAGTTACCGCTTTAACAAGAGGACTTTGCTGGTGGACGACAACTGCCTCATGAGCGGATGTCATCCAAAAGAAAATGCGATGAGCCGAAGGAAGCAGCTGAAGTGAGTCGGAAAACTCGAGGAGGGCCACGTAGTTGAAGTCCGTGAAGAGCTTCACGTGGTCCAGATGTATTCCCATGATGATGGTGTGGAGTGATCACAACTGAGTCGTGCCACCAGACCTAAGGCGCGTTTGAATTTGCATGGTGTATCTATAGTAGTCAAATGAACGCTCTGTGGGACCCTGGCAGAGGGAGCGGAACTTGTGTAGTTCAGCCGTCCTTGTAGCGTGGGTCTCCGTAGCAAGCAGTGTCAAGGCCAGCTCCTAGCCCTCATCCACAATAAGGACATCACCATGAAGGTTGTCCAAGTGGTGCAAAATGTAGAGTGATGATGCGGTAGAGGATGCAGAAGGCAAAGAAAGTGATTTTGTGAAAAAAAAAACTATGAAGAAGAAAAACACGTCACATTGATATTCTCAGCCCAAAATCCAAAAAAAAACTAGATATGAGAAACTGTTTTTGTTTCATGTGTCCTACAGGGTACTGAATGAGACAGGAGTGGATGCAATGGAAAGGTCAAACCAGTGCTTTCTAACAAGCTCTTACATGCCAACAATTGTGGTCACAACGGGGCAGCCCTGATTTCACGCATCCAAGGAGGGAGGTGGGTGCTACATGAATGAAACCTTTAATGAGCTTCACTGACCACATAGCAACATCACGTGGCCTAACTGCTGCTCGGGAGTGTTGGGTGGTCCAATGCTGTACCCGTGCTCATGGCCTGGTGATGCAACTGCAGCTTTCATCACAAGGGTGTCACCGCTAATGCAATCTTCTTAGGCGTGTCACCGTGGCTTGGTGGGCTCTCTGAGGACCGTAGATATAGCTGTGATTCTCACTGCTGCTGTCACTGCTACGTCTCTGTTGTGTAGCTTAGCGAGGAATGCCCTGCTGCTCTAATGCCATGAGAAGATTCTAAGAAGCTTCCTTTTCTTATTGTTGCTGACAGGGTGACACTATCCAGTTAGTTGATGCACTAGCATGAAA
>SZWC01025025.1:13652-28856 GCA_023375785.1 Penium margaritaceum | reverse complement strand
TCCTCCTCCTCCTCCGCGTCTACCTTATGCTAGATCTATGACTCTTAGTTTGCACTCTAAGCGGAAGTGTCTCCATGACCCTGATGACAAACGACACGGAAGAGGAGGAGCTGTTAGAACCCTTCCCCTTCCCACGTCCGGCCTGACTACTGGTACCGGATCCGCCGTCACCCTTGCCTTTTCCTCAACCACGGCCACCCCCCCCTCCCACCTGGACTGAGGAGCGTGGTGGCCGCTGTGGCAGATGAGGATGATGAGTCAGAGGAGGCAGAGGAGAAGGGAAGGGCAGTGGTGGCAGCTGCGACTGCTGCACGGTGGATGCATTTGTTCTGCAATACGCTCCATCAATCCGTAAGACGCTGGGAGGTGAACCCCCAAAGGGCACCAATACTGGGTGGAGCATCATCAGGGACGGGATCGGCTGCAAGATGCTCTAGCTCTGTGGCCTTCACCTCCCTGAATATTTCAGACAGCTCAGGGATGAGGTCGTTGACGACGGAGAGAACTTTAGGGAGCTGCCCGGGTGCTGCTTGTTCACGTCACGTAGTAGACGGAAACTGCGAGGCCAATAAGCATTCACAGTCCCATCAAGGGGCATAGACAACGTGTTGAATTGGACTGTGGGGACACTCTATGCTGTGTGGCCTGTGACAGTGGTGCAACACTTTATGAGGGCATAAGCGCCTATGGGATTAGCAGGCGTACGGTGTGTTGTGTCGATGTTGTAGGACCCGATCTCATCCGTGAGATCATCGGGTCCAGCACGCATGAGAGCACGGACAGCATGGGCAGACTCAGCATGGACGGGAACAAAGGGAGGGTTGGCTGAGGGATTTGGTTCATGGTGGTATTTCCAAATCTGTTCACCCTGTGCACACGCACTGAAGCAAACTTCCTGGGAGGAGAAGGTGAGGTTAGAGGTGAAATGAGGCAGTGCAGAATCAAAACCAGGCTTGTGATGCGTGGGAAATACAAGTGCTTTGCCCATATATGACAAATCAGCTCACACCTAAAACTGTGTATTGACAAGTGTATTGGGAAGTGAACAGATTAGTGAACATGGACTTCTAGCAAAAACTAGTACATAGTACATATAATCAATGATACGTAACACCTCATATAAGGAATGTATGTCTGGACTCAAGTGACATGAATTGATGTTAATGATTTCTGATAAATGTTTTCACACAAGAATACACTTTTTGATACACCAATTTTCTAGTGTATGAATTTAGGGTGATTAACCATAACTCGCTTTGCCGGCGGCTGCGCCTGCAATAATGGCAACTACAAGAGAGTCAGAAGAAATAGAGGCACATGCATTGGATGTGAAAGCGGACGAGGTGGAGAAGGCAGTACCAATGCTGGCAGTAGTGGGAGCAGAGGGCATGGAGTGCAGTGCGAGATGAAGGTGGTTGAGGACCAGGCCAGCTATGTGGTTAGCAAAAGTTTCCTCGTCAGCCTATTCACTGCGCAATTTTTCTTTTGCATTGCGCTGTACAATGAGAGTTGCTTGGAGAGCAGTGCGCTCTTGCCGGAGCTCTGCCTGTAGTGCGGCATACTGATCATCATCAACCGGCATGGTGAAAAGGTGAGAATTCTGCCAAAGAAATTTCAGCAAAGTTTCCCTTCCCCCAGTGGGCCTGGAAAAGTATGGTGGTTGTGGCGTTCAAGGCAGTGCTGCAAGGCAAAAAACCTGGATGCACAAACACGATTATGAAGAGACAAGAGAGAAAAAAGGGGTGCAAGAAGGAGAGTGTGCCAAGCTCACCAGAACTAACATCGCAAGGCAAACAGGGGTGGAAGGGCGGCTGCTGCTGATGCTGCGATGAATGCTACAGAAGAGGATGTGAAGACAATGAGACAGGCGACCCCAGTCAGGACAGTACCGGTGAGGGTGGAGATGGCCGTAGCTGTGGAGATGAGTACAAGGATGTGATGACTGAACGTCAATGCGGAGACTTCAGAGGAAGCCTGGGTCGTAGAGGAGTCGATGGAGATGACGACAATCGAGAGGGAAGCGGCTGCTGCTGCAGCAGCTGCTGCTACTACATCTGCTACGGTGGCAACCTATGTGGCAACGTTGACTGTGGGTGCTGCAAGAGGTCCCTCATCGACTGCAACAGTGGTGTACGTGTCAATGGCCCCACCAACAGCAGTGTTGGTAGGAGCACGTGCAGCACGTGCTGTGGCAGCAAAAGTAGAGGAGTCAGTGGCACCGGAGACAAGCGCAACTTCCAGAACAGAAAAGACGTCAGAGGGTCCAGAGGAGGCAGCCGCAGAGCCGGATGCTGCTAGAGATGCAACAAGACGAGGAGCAAAGGGTCTACGGGTTGCTTCTGGTTTCGCCCCACTAGGGACGGCACGGTGACTCTGCCGACGCGTCCTATGGTGAATGGGAGGGCTTACACGAGATTGAGGAGGACATCAGTCCCGCAGCGGTCCTGTAGCTGGCGTGTTTTGCACCATTGGCAAGTCATCAGAACCGGACTGGCAGTAGGCGGCGTACGCTGCTGCGTCCTCATGCGCAAAGTGAGTTGTGGGGTGTAGTCCTCTCCAGGGTAGTACCCTAGACTGTGGTGGTGGCGCTGCGACCACACCTCGCGCTTCGCCCTCCCCTTGTAGTACGCAAACTCCTTGTCGACGTGGTCACGCTCACGTGCGGCCGACGGAGAGGCCAGAATCGGCTCAGTTGCAGGTAGAAAAACCAGGGTGGCGGTTGTGGATGCGGCTACTGCTATTGCAGCTGTGCACTGGAGCTACGGAACTGCAAGCTGTAATGAGCCGGTACTAGACAGCCTCAGCGCCATGGTGCTATAGTGCTGCAGTGCTGCCGAGCCGCAATGAACCAGTACAAGAATGCCTTGGTACCACGGTACTATGGTGCTGCAGTGCTGTGGTGCAGCAAAACTGCAGAGCTATGGAGCCACAATGAGTCGGGGCTAGAATACCTCGGCATTGCAGTGCTACGGAGCTGTGATGCTGCTGAGCCATAATGAGGCAGATCAAAATAATCCAGTGCCTTGATGCTATAGTGCTGCACTGCTCCCGTGCTGTCGAGCTTCAGAGCTGCTAAGCTGCGGAGCTACAAAACTGTGAAGCTACAAAGCTGCGGAGCTGCAGATTTGTGGAGCAGCAATGCACCGGGGCTAAAACGCCTCGGTTCTGCGGTGATGCAGTTCTCCAATGTTGTGGAGCTGTGGAGCTACGGAGCTGCAGAGCTGCTGGGATGCAAAACTGTGGAGCTGTGGAGTTGAGGAGCTGCGGAACTGAAGAGCTGTGGAGCTGTAAAAATGCAGAGCCATAATGTGCTGGGGCTAGAATGCCTTGGCGCTATGGCTATGTAGTGCTCAAATGCTGCGGAGCTGTGGAGCTGCAGAGCTGCGGAGACGAGGAACTACAGATCTGTGGAGCTCTGGATTTGCAAAACAGCGGAATTGCAAAGCTGTGGGACTGCGGAGCTATGGAGCTTTGGATCCGTAGAACTGCAGATCTGCAGAGCTGTAGAGTTGTGTAACTGCGAAGTCGCAATGAAGAGGCTGTACAAGCAAGTAGGAAAATTTGCAGCCGCGAGAGCGCTGCCACGTATGTTGCTTTCACCACACCACAGTAGTTCCATGATCGATGGAGTAGAGGGGGTTTCCCATCGTGCTTAGATACCAGTAGGTAGCGATAGATTGCCGGCTTAATCTTCCTAGCATGCAAGTGATGTTCACGCTAGAGCCATGGTGGTGGAAATTTCAAGGAGTTAGAATCCTTGTGGGAAAATTAGTGAGAGTCAAGAAGAAAGAGGATTAACAAGGGAATGAGGTGATAGCATCTGGTCGAATGGGCCACCCACGCGAAACAATCGACATGGGTCCCGGCCGCCACCCCGGGGTGGAACCGAACCGGTCAGCGATGTGCTGCCGTGGTTTTTTCACACTTCGGTATAACCGACAGTGTGGCCCCAGAGGATCAACACTCCTATCTAGGCATGCATATCAAAACAAAGATAACCACATTGACCACGCGCGGATGTATGTCTCCCTGTATGTGAATCTCCAGTGTTTGCTAAGAAAAAGCTAATGACACCATGCTGAAACCAGGAATCCTGCTACCAGGCACAAATGAACATGATGTAGCTCACACCAATCTTACACCCTGCTGAGATGCCTGGGATGCACAGTCCACCATGTGTGCCCCTTGAGCTTCACGTCAGTGCAATCACCTGCAGTGATGGTGTGTGTATGTGGACGGAGTCAAGAGGTCACTTGCGTGTCTTGCATTCACAACCAACATTGAGGAAAGCTACTCACCATGGCACATAAAAAATGTGGCCAGGTGGCCCCCTAAGTATCAGCACCACATTGACAGAATGTGACTCCCCTAAAAACCCACAGATGATTTGGAGATAGCTCTGGCAACTTAAAGTGTGAAAAAGGTAGAGCTCTCCATGAGCCAAACCGACATTGAGAATCATGTAAGACATGGATCACGAGACCATGGGCCACATCTTGGAGGAAATGAAGAGTTAGTGTGTGGTACTGCTGGTAGAGGGCTTCCTCATAGATGGTTCCCATCATGTGGGCCAGAACTTCATCGCAGTCACAACAATTAGTCTCCTATACATCTACGAGTGTGCATGTGGAGCATCAGAAGAGGGCATTAAAGGTGTGATGGGCCACCAACTTGATCACAAATGTCAACACTCCCCTACGACCCGCAATCACAAAATCCACATGCCATGAAAAACCAACTCCTAAAACAACATCGAAGTAGTGAGCAAAGGTCATCTGGGGTCATGAGGTCAAGCAAGACCAACAGTATGAACACACTTGAAGAAGTTTTTGCTGAGTGCCTTCGTGAGAAAATCAGTTCATTGTGACCGTGTATCCACTCAAATAACCTGAAAAATGTCAGCAGCGATGAACTTACGGACACAGTGGTGCTTTGTGCTTGAATGATGCATGCCATCATTCTCATAAATGAACTTTTTGCAGCAGTTATTGCAGCACAAGTTGATGAAGCCAAGGAGAACATGCAGCTGCTAGAGCAAGCTGCAGAGCCAGACCAACTCACACATGCCTGTGCCAAGTGCAACATTCTATAGTGTCTTTTACGTACACCTATTTTATAAATGCATCTGAGTGACAGGAAAATTTGTGACCATATAATTATGTACGTCCTTCGTCCAAGGCCATGTGTGCTGTTTTTGTGTTTTGTTTATGTTAAAATTCCCGTTCATCTCCTTTGTCTAGCCTGAGAACTTCAGGTGTTAAATTTTGAAAGTTTGAATTGTTCACTGCGAAGTCAAACAGGCAAGCTGTGGAGCAAGCTCAAAGCTCGCTTCGCATGTTGTTCACCCCTTTGAGATAGCCACATGCGTTTTCAGGGAGAGAATGTGTACATTGGGTGGTTTTCCAATGCTTGTCGTCTGCCATGTCCACACATAGTCCCTCAAGGACCCCCACAATGTAGATATCTGTTGTTCCACCCATAGCCCCTGGGAAACAATGTGTGGGTCATGAAACCGTGTGTAGGAGACTAGGGATTTGGTAATTTGTTGAGTGATTCATCCATGAGATCACAATTGCTTGTGTAATTGAATGGTCGGAGAAAGATAACAACTTTGGTTGAATGTAAGAGGCACTAGAATGCTCGGTTTTGCTTGAGCTCCTTGCCACACACTCTTGTTTGCCACTTTTTCAAGAAACAGGTGTACCTTCGATCAAGGTGATGTAGCCTTTACGACCCTGAACGTCTGAATCATGAACCCAGTCACTGTTGATGAAGCCATCAACAATGATTTAGGGCTATGATATAATTTACAGCCCTATGCATAGGGTGGAAAAAGCATATTGCACCACCCACAATTTATCCTTGAGGTTTTGCTTTCTGGAAACTGGGAGAACTGGGACCGGAAGTTGACTACAAAGGCCATATCTACGAGAGTGGTGGTAGCTAGGTACATAAGTGAGCCAATCACAAACGATTAGTCTGTTACATCCACTTTCTCCCCCAGTTTGGAAACATTCAATGAATTTATGAGTGTTTGACTTGATGGAGTCATTGGCATAGAGGCCGAGGGACTTATAGAGAGTAGGGAAGCAAAGCGCTCCCATAGACTACGCACATACAAAGCCTAGTGAGCATGCATTGTCCGTTTTAAACGGTCATGCTCAGGCTCCATTCTCAGAGAGAATCAAGTTGTGCCGGGATACTTCACTTTGTATGTTGAATAAAGAAGAATCTTGGTTGACTAAACAACAGTCATGCTAGGGGATGCAATGAGCGGATCATCAACATAAACAAGAATGGCAACAAATGTAGCAGAGGGTGCACTAAGAAACAAGAGAGGATCAACTGTAGAACTGCCAAAGCTACCCTCCTCAAGTGTGGATGTTATCTCTTGGTTCCAACTACATGGCGACTTCTTGAGGCCATACACGCAGCTGTCACACCTTCAGCTAGGGGGCTGGATCATGTAGCTATCTTGATGAAGCTTACCATGAAGGAAGGCAATGTTTACATCTGTTTTCTTGAATTTCAAGTCATGTTGAGCGAGAATACTGAGGAGAGAATGCATCCAAGTCAGGGGAAGACTTGCTCAGAGGAGGGTCGGCTGACTAGACCGAAGGTGAGGGTACAGCAGAGACAGATGGAAAGGGATCCCCTCCAAGCTGAGAGATTGCGCCAAGAGAGGAAGAAGAGGGGCGACGAGATAAGTCATGCTCAAACACATCCTGAAAGAAGGTGTTGCGGGACTCAATGATGCGGCACCAAGTAGGGTCTCAGAAATGCTATGCTTTGGAACAGGGGGAAATACCGAGGAAAGCACAAAGACAACCACACGGTAGTCATTAGGAAGCCACAGTATAGCAACAGAGCCCCACACACAAGCAAGACGTAAGTCACCATGACGACCAGTCCATCATTCAAACGGAGTGACATGACAAGGAAGAAGAAAATGAGGAATACGGTTCTAAACCCAAGTCATGTAGGAAATGGATCCAAAGGCCGAGAGAATAGATCTTACCCCATCAGCAAGGGTGTGGTTCCAACATTCAGAGATACTATTTTGTTGGTGTTTGTAGGGAGTAGATGGCTCCATGCGCACCCCCTGGGACTCAAGAAAGTGCAATGTGAGAACAAAGAACCGCCATGGTCACAACGAATAACAAAGAGCTTACAGTTGAAAGCTCGTTCGACATGAGGCAGCTAGGACTCAAGAACATCAGTGGTATTACTCTTGTGATGGAGAGCAAACACCCAGCGATGGTGAGAATAGTTTTTGGTCACACACAATGCGTAGCGACCCGAGTTCCCCACAGATTCATGAGGGAGGGAATCCATGACATCAACATGCACAAGGTGAAAGGGGCGCGATGTAAGAGAACTAGCAGTGCTGAAGGGCGAGCGATAAATTTTTCCTTGAGAATAGTGAAGGCAATCTATGGAACACGGAGCAGGAAATGTGATATTTTCAAGACCAGTCGTAGGCGACTCTCACAGCATCTAGGTAATGGCGGCAGTGTGCATGTAGTAGTAGAGACAATGGTGCAAGATTTGAGTGTGCTCTAGTGACCGAGAGGATGCCACATGGATGAGAGCAGTGGCAATGGAAGATGAGGGAAGAGGCACGTGAAAGAGGCGATCACAACGAAGCCCACAAAGCACAACTATGCTTGAGGAACGGATGGAAATAGTACCAATGTCACGGCTAGATGCAAATTCCACGTCTTGGCCATCCACGGTGGTCACAGAAAGCAAATTGACTTCTAAGTCAGCCACGCATAGAACGTCTGGCGAGAAGAGGTCGCCGCCATGGCCGGTGAAATGAGAAACATTGACACCTTAAACAGGGAGAACTTGACCAGAGCCAGTAAAAACAAAGCACACTGATCTGAAAGGACCGATGGAGACAGAGGAGGAATGGCAAGAGGTCATGGATGAGTGGCCCCTGAATCAATGATCCAGAAGCCATTAGAGACACGTGCGGAGAAAAGAACGAGATAGACTCTAATTGTATCTGGATGGAGAACACCAGTAGACACGGAGACACCAAAGTTGTGAGGGAAGGTACAAGACTGCTATTCTTCAAACAAAGGACAGTCATCAGGCAGCCACCCTTGAACATCCCCAGACAATGTGCCACAAAGGACTCCATCGGACTCACAGACAAGTGAACAAGAAATCTCCATCACACCCTCACCTCCTTAATCACAAAGCTGTAGAAGCTTGGTGAGACGCCTCTCCGAAGTGTGCTTCTTATCATGACAAAATTCAGGTGGACGCTCGTTGGGATGAGACCAAAGGAAAGGGTCATCGGCCTGGAACCAGGCTGGTTGTGCGTAGTGAGACGAGGGTGGCCCATAGTAGGTGGACCCTGTGGGGGTTGGAACCCAACCCCGAGTGACAGGCGGCTTGGTAGATGGTTGCGAGGTGTTGTGGTCAGGGTAGAAAACAATTGCTGAAGAAGAGGAGGTGAAATCTAGGACCACAGTGGTATTGGCAAACCTTGTGCAAGCCCAGTGGGCCCGTATGGCAGATGCAAGGCAGATATCATCATGAGGTGCAGGACACTTGGGAGCAGAGTGGCCCGAGTCCCCATAGTTCTAACAAGTAAGTGCACATTGGGCATAGGTGCCACCAGTGCCACACCCTCCTTGCCAACACCCCTTGCCACATATGGGGCAAAGGGCGTAGGCAAGGGGGAGCCACCACTGCTGCGACTAGTACCCTGGGTGGAGTCTGTGCTGGTGGTGGAATTGGTGGTCATGGCATGGATAGAGGAGGACGTGGCGGTAGTAGGGACGAAACATGTGGTCACCGCAGCCACAGCAGTGTAGTGGAGACATTTGTACAGCTGGCTATTCCACCAATCTGTGAGATGTCCAGCTGTGAAATCGTAGAGGGCATCGTTCTCAGGAAGTGACTTGGGCGGGACAGGCTTGGGTGAAAGCCGTTGAAGCTCAATGCGGGGAGCATGTAGGTAAAGACCAGATAACTCAGGAATCAAGCCAGCCACAATGGAGAGATATACAGAGAGCTTGCAGGGAGCGGCTTTGTCAAGGTCACATAAGAGAAGGCTGTAGATGGGAATACAAAATTGCCCCATCAATCTACAAAACCAAATTTCTTCACACGTAGTTGAACCAAGCAAAACATAATCCGTCCTGCTGGAGATGTACACAAAACATCCTTGTTTTCCACTCTTCCATGACACAACAGCACCACCAACCAGAATAGTATAGCACATGCAGCTATGTGTTTCGGTGTCACACGACCATTCACTGTCGATGTAGCCATCAACCAGGATGGAGGGTTGTGCTTGATGGCACAACCCAACAAATGAATTGATCAAGGAATAGCAAATGACCCACAAGGGTACCTCTTTGTTCTGCTTTTGCGGACCTTGGGAGATCCAGGCCAGATTTCACATTGCAAACCTGACGATAACTTATCTTGTTGTTGCAAGGTATACAAGAGGTCCAATAAAAGAGAGACATTTAGTGAAATCAACAGTCTCCTCCAACTTCTTTGGTTCTGATGAATTAAGAAGCCTCACACAATTAGGGGTCATAGGGATGGAGGCGGTTGATATCGAAGAAAGGAGATGGTTAAATATCCCCCCTGGGATGAGTTCGTGCACAGTTTGGTGAACCTCCAACAAACGACGGTGTCTTCCTTTTCAAGTTACGTTGGAAGACCTTCGCTGGCTTAATATATTTCATCAGATAGGTGAGGTGTACGAGAGATTTGACAGCTTGGAGGCATTGAGAACTTGAAGATGTAACAAGGAAGTCATATCCGTAGAGCAAAATCATTGCAAAGGGAGGTGAGGGAGGACTGACAGATCAGGCCAGATCAGTAGGTTGAGATGGTAGCTACCCTTGGTGGATTTGGTTTGTGCATTCAAACAGTGTATGCTTTAAGTTGTACATTGTCTTTCAAAGGTGATAGAAACAATGAGAGACATCATTAAATTTAACTGAAAAAATCATCTAGATTTCTTTATCTGACTCGCGATGAAAGACCGTGTTGTTAACGCCCATGGTTTTCCAAATCATTTCAGCCACAAGGCTAAGGAGAGCACGTATTGTGATAAGAATGGGCAAATTTCTTGTCAGATTTGACACCAAGAATTCGTGGCCAGAGATGTTGTTCTGCTGAGGAGTGTAGGGAGCCAAGGGCTCCATGTACACCCAGCAGGATATGAGGCAACGGGCAGTAGGTCCCAGACATTCACCTGCACGGTCATAACGGAAAATGCAAAGACGGCTACCACAGGCAAGTTCAGCCTGGGGAAGCCAGGACTCAAGAGTAGAGTAGACACTGCTCTTTTCCTTGAGAGCAGAGAACCAGCACATGCGGGAGAAGTCATCGGTAAGACAAAGAACATAGCGACTACCCCCCCCATCCCCCCTCGAGCATCGTGCACAAGGGGCTCCATGAAAACAGCGTGTAGGAGGTTAAGGGGATGGGAGGTGCAAGAATCTGACGTGGAGCAAAGGAACCGATGCATTTTTCCTTGAGCACAGTCAAGGTGGCAGCATCCAGACCATCCGCAAGAAGCAGGCGAAGAAGACTGTCAATGACAGCAGTGTGAATGTGACATAGATGGCGATGCAACAGCTACGTGTGTGCAGGGCAAAGAGAGCGGACAATGTGGACATGGGTAGACGTGGCAGGTGCAAGGGCAAATGAGGGAACGTGAAACAAGCTATCATGGCGGGTACCATCCATCACGAGACACCCAGAAGTGCGATGAGAAACAGAGGCAGTTTCGTAGCTAGAGGAGAAGTCCATGCCCTGGTCATTGAGTGCCGTGACAGAGAGAAGACTCAACTCAAGAGAGGGAACGTACAACACATTGGGCAAGAACAGTTTCCCCCAAGGGTCCGACAAAGTGGACGACCCCAACGTCCAAAAGAGGAAGGAGCTGGCCGAAGCTTGTACGAACGAAGTGAACAGAGCCAACAGGACCAAGAGAGACAAACAAGGAGCGAAGAAGTCATGTGGTGGGTAGCTCCGAAGTCAAGGATCCAAACGGCACCCAACATGCGAATAGAGGCAGGGACACGAGTGACACGAGCAATGGCGGAGTGCGGGGAAAGTCGCTAACCACGAGACAACAAGACAAGCAAAAAGACTGCCATTCCTCAATCCTCGGGACATCGACGGGCAGACACCCCTGAACATGACCAGATGCAGAACCACGCAAGGCCTCGTCAACGGCACACGCAAATGACTCAGACCCCGAACACCAACTCTCATCTCCTTAACAATGGAGATGATGTTGGTACACGGCGTGGGGGAGGGCGGCGTCCAGCTGGCGGTTGTCCACAGGCGGGTCACGGGTGATGACAATACCGGAGGAGGGATGCCGAGATAGGAAGATCGGAGAAGCCCAGGCAAGAGGAGAGTAAGGACCGGAAGGAGGACCATAGTAGACGAGTTCTCCGTACCCTGGGGGCCAACCCCAGGGGTAAGGTGGTGGGGGTGGCGCTGCATTGGTGCTGTAGTTTGAGGCATCAGTGGACAAAGACTGATTTTGACAGCCTCGGGCTATACAGGTGGTGGCACGAGTACAGCTCCCAGAGCTGCTGGAGGAGCGTACCTAGTGTGCCCTCATCGCAGATGCGAGACAGGTGTCGTCAGGTGGCACTAGACACTTTGGTTCGGAGTGGCCTGTAGCACTGTGGCCTGGGCTTTGATATCGTGTCCCCTACGGTCCTCTCCCTCGTCACGTTATCCCTTTTGAATGTTGATTTGGCTGTTGTGGTGACCTACGTCTTGCTCTCGTTGCTGGATATGTCGCCGCCTATTTCTCGGGAAAGCAGGCTGCCTTCACTTGCCCCTGGCAGACCTTGTTCGTGCCGTCAATGAAGTCAATGTCACTAACTACCTCAGTGTGATCGGGTCTTTGATGTACCTGGCCACCACCACCTGAGCTGATGTCGGCATCTCAGTCAACTTCCTTCCCGGTAGCCTCGTCAGAGACATCTCGAGGCAACCCTACGGGTCGTTCACTATGCACAATCCACGGCTTGTGTGGGACTGTGGTGTAGAGCACAACTCTCTGTGGTAATTGAAGGATACACTGACTGTGATTGGGCTCATGATACGGATGCCCGCAGTTGCACTAGCTACATCTTTCTTGTTGGTGGGACTGCTATCTCTCGGAAGAGTGAAAAATAGGGATGTGTTGAATGTAGCTTTAGTGAGGCAGAACACTTAGCACTTGGTGCAGGTACTTGTGAGAGTGTGTGGATGTTCAGCCTACTGCAACAGCTTCGTGTACCCATCCGCTACATCACACTACGCTACGAAAATCAAAGCACCAAGGCAATTGCTAAGCATGATGGCATGCTGGAGAAGTTCAGGTTGTCTGGGTCAACGCTTGTCAGCAGCGTGCAGAATTTCTCGCCAAAGCTCTGAGCAGTGGGATGTTCAAGTCTGTTGTGCATGTTGTTGATCTGCTGTGTGCTCGTGATGCCCGTGGTTGATGTGCATACTCCTTTTCTGTCATTATATGAGTTATGTGGTTGTGTGCTGCTTTGCCCTCAGTGGTGTATGAGGTGTTTGTCTGTGGGTCATGGGGGAATGTTGGTTGTGTCTGCCAGACACGCAAGTGACCTCTTGACTCCGTCCACATACATACACCATCACTGCAGGTAGTTAAACTAACGTAAAGCTCAAGGAGAACACATGGTGGACTGTGCATCCTACACATCTCAGCCGGGTGCAAGATTGGCACGAGCTACACCATGTTCATTTGTGCCTGAGAGCAGAATTGCTGGTTTCAGCATGGTGTGATTAGCATTTGCTTAGCAAACATTGAATAGTCACATACAGGGAGACATGCATCCACATATGTTCGTGGTCAATGTGGTTATCTTTGTTTTGATATGCATGCCTAGACAGGAGTGTTGATGTTAAGCATCGGGTTGGTGATCCTACGGGAGCACACTGTCCGTTATACCGAAGTGTGAGAAAACCACGGCAGCACGTCACTGACCGGTTCGGTTCGACGCAGGGGTGGCGGCCAGGAACCACTTCGAGTGTTTTGTTGGTTTTTGCGCATCTCTCATTGTGCTCTGTTGTTTCCTCCCGGCTTGTGTACATTGGCGTGCAGATGACTGACGGTGAGACTTGACGTTGATGGAGTGTCGTCCGGTGGAGCCGACGCACGCTGAGGTCTTCTCGCAGTTCGCTGGAGCCTCCTCTCTCCGGCGACGTGCTCAGCTCCATCGGCAGGCCTCCTCGGCGGTCGTGCTGCCGGCGGTCATTGCCACCGCAGTTGCTGTCTGCAAGTGTCCAGCGCGTCCCATCGCGTCTGCATCGTCATGCTCTGCCTAGGATGCTTGTTGCATGTTGCATGGCCCTGTTCGGCATCATGGACCATCGTAGGCGCTCCCTAGGTTCGGGCAGCCATAACTCCTTGCTACTATTTTTCTAGCTGTTTCTGACCGCACGACTGCGTTCGCAGCGTCAGTATTATGGCATGGTCCAGTTTTCAGGCAAAACGGACGACGCCCGGGTTTTGGGCTGTCGGCTGTCTGGTAGGGCTCACCGAGAAAACCTGCCAGCCTGAACTGAGCTATTTTCTGATTGGCTGTTGAACTGAGTAACAAGCTCTACAGAGCTGGGGGGGGCCTAGAACTTGGAGGGGTCTCCCATTGTTGTTCACTCTTCATTCCTAATCAGTCACTTACAGTTTTCAGCTGCTTTCTGGCGCTAACACTGGCGCGCGCATTTCTGAGTAACAAACCCAGAGCTTCCAGACTTAGACTCTAGAGCAGCAGACTGAGGGGGCATCTGACTTAAGCAACGAGCGTGGAAGCCCGCACGTTGCATCAACAACGCTGCTGCCCCAACCTGCTACCTAGGCTTTTCCTTTTTGGTATCAGAGCCAGAGCGTAGCAGCAGCAGCAGAAGACTGACGAACAGGTGCCAGGCATCGCCGGCGGACCCCCATACGCGCCAGTGCAGGGGAAATGCTGCCGGATTTTTCCTGGCAGCATTGACCCTCCTGGTGGCGGCGTCAGATTTTTTCCCACGGCCACTGGGCCAGGGGAAACGCTGCCGAAATTTTTTCGGCAGCACTGACCCCCACGCGTGACGCGAGGAGGTGAGCGGCAGGCGGCGTCCGACACCCGTGGGCGACGGCGCACGCGGAAACGTCACCCAGGTGCAGTGACTGGCACCAGCTTGCAGCAGCAGCAGCGGCAGCCGCAAGCAACGGCAGCGAGCACTGGCAGCAGCAGCCGACAGCAGCTGCGTGCAGCAGCAGCAGCAGGCTGAAGCAGCAGCTCGCAGCAGCCTACAGCAGCAGCAGCCCGCAGCAAGAGCTCGCAGCAGCAGCAGCAGCGCGCAGCAGCAGCCCGCAGCAGTAGTCCGCAATAGCAGCTGGCAGCAACCGCAGCACGCAGCAGCTGCAGCAGCGGGCAGCAGCAGCCGCAGCCAGCAGCCGCAGCCAGCAGCCGCAGCAGCAGCGTGCTGCAGCAGCTGCGGGCTGCAGCAGCCGCAGCCCGCAGCCGCAGCAGCGAGCCGCAGCAGCGAGCTGCTGCTAGCAGCAGCCAGCCGCGGTTGCTGCTGCTCGCAGCTCGCCGCAAGCGAGTAGCGAGCAGCAGCTCGCTGCTACCTGCGAGCAGCAGCCCGCTGCTCGCAGCAGACAGCGGGCTGCTGCCCGTTGTGACAGAAAGAAGAGAAAAAAAAAGGGAAAAAAAAACCCCATCCCGCAGCCCGCAGCAGCAGCCTGTTGCTGTAGCCCGCAGCACCAGCGAGCAGCAGCTGCAGCCCGCAACAGCTGCAGCAGCGCGCAGCAACAGCAGCAAGCCGCAGTAGCCTCAGCAGCCGCGGCAGCTCGCAGCAGCCGCCGCTGCAGCTGCAACTACAGCCACAGCAACCGCAGCCGCAACAGGAGCCGCAGCCGCAGCCACAGCAGCTGTAGCAGCAGCTACAACCACAGCAGCAGCAGCAGCAGCAGCCGCAGCAGTCGCAACAGCAGCTGCAGCAGCACCTGCATCAGCAGCAGCAGCTGCCGCAGCCGTAGCGGCAGCAGCACCAACAGCCGCAGCAGCAGTAGCAGCAGCAGCAGTAGCGGAAACAGCAGCAGCTGTAGCGTCTGCAGCAGCACCAGCAGCAGCAACAGCGGCGGCCCCAACAACCCCCACTATTGACGTCAGCATCCCGCTGCTGACGTCACTGCTGACGTCA
>SZWC01025024.1:23173-33878 GCA_023375785.1 Penium margaritaceum | reverse complement strand
ACACACACACACACACCCACACACACACACACACACACACACACACACATGTTATCAATGCAGGTGATTGACCTGGACTGAGGCTCTCTGGTGCAAGACTGTGATGCAATGCTAGGCACACAATGGTGGTCACATCATCAAGTTGTCAAGTGGTGGCCACAGCACCAATTCAAGATTAATGGAGAGGTTTAGTATAGGGATGTTTCATGCTCTACGTTCCAAAGTGGAGGATCCATTTGTAGGAGTGCATGCTCGTGGTGTGTTTTGAACTCTGACACACTTGCATGATTCCAGCTGAGTGATCCGGTTTGCTGATTCCTCGGGATCACATGTCCGGTTTATACCGGCGTGTGAGAAACCGCTTGGAGCTCGCTTGCTCCACGGCCGGGTTTGATCCCTGGGTGGCGTCCGGGTCCCATGTCAAGAGGATCGCATGGGTGGCCCGGTCAACTGGCACTTAGCACTCCGTTCGCTCCTTACTCACGATCTTTTCGTTTGCTCGTCCACTCATTCTCTTATACGTTACGTGAGCTTGCCTCCGATCCATGGTGTCTTCCACGCCGTTGGCTTGCTTGCTTACTTGCTTATCTTAGTAACCAAAGCAACCTACAAGGAGCACACACTGGTTCAAGGCTCTAGGTCTCCACGTCGCACCGGTATGACCCACCAGGTGCGCGGGTTTCGACCAGAGCCATCTCAGGTATCCTTGTGACCCCGGAACATGTCTCCGGGTGCCCGGGTCTTGACCACCGAGAAAACCCTAGAAGCCACACACCCACAAACCTGGATGCCGGAACGCAGCGAGTGCATCACATTGGCAATATTGTAGGTGATGATGTAGTCTCGGGATCTTTAAAAGACTTGAGGTGCCACAATTGTATGGAGCGGTGTCGGCTCAAAGCCCACACAACAAGACATACTTGGGGAGACTTCGCCCGTGCGTGTACTGGCTACTGACCCTAGTCCCATCAAGCAACCAACAAGCTGCCCAGGAGTGCCCTCTTTCACAAGAATGACCCACATTTAAGTACCCTGCTATGTTGTGGTTGATGTTTGGGCTCGTACATTCTCACTGCCGGTCCCTGCATTCTGATAACTTGCCTCTAAGTGTCTTGGGCACTGCATGTTATCCCAGTTGCTGATCCTTAGGGCGCCACCATGTCGGTCTCTGGCAATACATGAAAGACAGCTTCCTAGCACTGCTGTCACTGGCGTGGCAGTACAAGCCGGCCAACAAACTCACTAGCACACACAGGTGGAGGTGAGAACAGCAAGGGGTTGGCTAGGGACACAAACACAAGTGTCCGAAGCTGCAAATGTCGAATTGTGCAGAGAGAAATGACAACTGAGGCCTGCACAACCTAAATAGTGTCATGCATCTAGTGGATGCACACACATGCGGCGCACAATGGCGCTATATTCTAGTAGGAAAAAACAGTGGCAAAAACACAGTTTTGGCCATAACTCCCTGCAGACACATCAGAACGACAAGCCGTTTGAACCAGAACGACCGCATCAACGAGATCTACGTCCTACAGCCAGCCGGTTGTCTGACACCTTCGCCAGTCTCAGGGATGTACACGTGAATGGACATGAGCCGAGGGGTCACCGTAAGCTGTGTACGACACACACAACAACACTCTCCTATGACCAGAGGGCGAAACACATCCATGCACATGCAGACACTAACGCTGTACAGAGCAGGAAACGCACAGCCTCTACAGGCAGCAAGCACAGCACACGCAAGATGGCACATGAGGAATCAACCTGCAACAGGGATGGGGCAGAGTCCCACGGATCGAGTGGCCGCATGAAACTTCGAACGACCTAGAGCCTTGGTCAGAAAATCTGCACACTGCCTGTCAATGCCCACGTGGATGACTCGGATCTCACCACGATCAACCCAATCACACACGAAGTGGTGCTCGACATTTATGTGCTTTGTGCGTGCATGGAACACACCTAATTTCTTGACGATGGCCTCCAAGCTCATGTTGTCACACTGGAGGACGACCGGGGGGACGGACTGACGTAGTTCATGCAAGAGATGGACGAGCCAGACACACTCCGCTGCACCGGCGCTTAGAGCAACATACTCTGCCTCCGTAGTGCTACGTGCGATGCAGCCTTGCTTCCCACTTTGCCAGGACACTGCGGTGCCTCCAATGAGAACGATGTAGCCAGTGCGGCTCTTGCCATCTGGACTCCACGCCTAGTCACTGTCTGTGTACCCATGAAGCACAATGGACACCTACTCGCCAAAGCACAGGCCAAAGCATGTGGTGGACAAGATGTACCGCACACACCGGACTGCGGCCTCCAGTGTTCGCTTGCGTGGAGCTTTCGAGAACAGAGCGATCAGGTTGACAGTGAAGGCAATTTCGGGCAGTGTCGTGGTGGCCGAGTACATGAGCGAGTCGATGACTCGCAGGTACACGGTCACATCGACTGGCTCCCCCAGGTCAGCTGGGTCATCCACCTTTAGGGCGGCCTGCCCCTCAGGGGTCATGGGCATGGAGGTTGTGCGGACGGCAGCAAGAAGGTCAACAAAGTGCTCCTCCACAGTCTCTGCGTAGCGTCCATGATGAATACGGAGTGTGCGGTAAACTCGGTCATGCACGACTCCATCACCAAAAGGACAGAGGCCTCACCAAGATCTTTCATCTTGTAGGCCAAGGAGAGAAAAGCCTTGGCAGCATTTACTGCTTCCTGGTCGGGTGAAACGATCAGAAGATCGTCCATGTAGACGAGGATGGCAGCGAACGGTGCTCGGGACTGTAAGAGGAACAGTAATGGGTCAGCATCACTCTGAACGTACCCAGCGCGTCTCAGCGTGCTGATGATCTCCTGATTCGAGCACCGAGGTGACTGTTTCAGGCCCTACAAGGCCTTCCACAGACGCTACACGTGACCGGTGCCATCCTCAAAGCCGGGTGGCTGGACCATGTAGATCTCCTCCTTAAGGTCCCCGTTCAGGAACACATTGTTGACATCCATCTGATGGAGTTCCCAGTCGTGCTGTGCCACCTGGCTCAGCTGCGTGAGCGTGGTCGTCATCCACCCAACAGGGGTAAAAGTCTCGGTGTAGTTCACGCCGGGGACCAGAGAGAAGCCTTTTGCTGTCAGGCGCGCTTTGTAGCACTCCACAGTGCTGTTTGGCTTGAGCTTCTTGCGTAGAATCCACTTGGATTTGATGGCCTTGCAGTTCTTTGGCAAGTCTACCAGCTCAAAGACGTCGTGCTCTTGGATGGCATCGAGCTTGGCCTGGCAGGCAGTGCGCCACTGCTTAGCGTTGAGAGCATACAAGGCCTAAGGCAGACTGGTGGGATCAAGAGACAGCACTAGTGTACTGTGTGTAGCCAAGGCATACGCCGCAGTGGGAGGGTGGACCGTCACCATGGACTCAGCAGCGTCACAAGCAAGACCGCGCTCATGAGCAAGTAGGGCCATACCAGTGGCACAGCCAGGGTGAACCTCAGCGAGGCCCCAAGCACTCAGGCCAAGGGCCTTCGTGCCCGGGTCACAGCTGACGACGTTGCGCGTGGGGCGAGGGCGGAGACGTCTGCCATGTGCCCGTGTGTAGGGGTCTGACATGGCAGGAGCAGTGGGAGCTGCTAACTCACATGCCGGTGTGGACTGCATGACAAGCGCGACACTCGAGGCTGGCGTGGCCTGAACGGCCGGGGACGGGCCCACGGCAGACACAGGCACGTCCATGGCCAGAGGCAGGGACGGCTCAGAGCTAGACATGGATGCAGATGCAGGATGAGGCTGAGCCTCAGATGCGGAAGCAGGCGCAGGATCAGGCAGAGCCTCAGACGCGGAGGTAAACTCGGACGCAGACTCGGACACGGGCGGGAGCGGAGAGTTGGGGGCAGAGGAGCGAGCCGCAGATGGGGCGGGGCTGGGGGTGCCGGTGGGCACAGTCGCTAGGGACAGCCCTTGGGGTGTCGGCGACGCAGTGACCGGAGCCGGTGGCACTGTGCCAACCGTGACAGGAGCCTCCCCCACACTACACGGTCCGACACACCCAGGAGCATGAGCAACATGTAGAGCGTGGATGCGAGCTAGGTCACAAAAGGCCAGATGCTCGAAGAAGAGAGCGTCACGCGACTCCACGATGTTGCGTCGCTCAGAGTCCTAGAACCGCCGCGGGGCGACATCGACGAAGGCGCAGATGCAACCCCGCGAAGAAAGCTTGCTCCCCTGCTGCTTTGGTGTGAGCCAGACGCAGGCAAGGGAGCCCCAGACACGGGCTAGGTGCAGATCCGCACAACGCCCGTACCACAGCTCGTACGGCGTGCGGTGACATGGGAGTCGGTCGTGGGGAATGCGGTTCCAGACCCAGGTCATGTACGCCATACCCTCAAAGGCAAAGGCCTCAGGCATAGCACTCTCGGCGTGGATGGCGTGCACCGCATCCTCCATGGTGTGGTTCCAGCGCTCTGAGACTCCGTTTTGCTGGGGGGTGGCGGGAGCGGAGAGGTTGTGGAAGACACCAAGCTCTGTGAAGGAGGGGGTCATGTCACCAAGGTACTCGCCGCCGCAGTCCGAGCAAAAGGTCTGAAGGCGATGGGGAGACTGGCGCTCGGCCATGACCAGCCAAATGCGGACCGCAATGGCGGCATCGCTCTTCTGACGTAGACTGTAGACCCAACGCATACGCGTGAAGTCATCAGTCAACGTCAGGACGTAGCGACCGTGGTCCTCTTGAAACACCACAGGGAGCAGATCCATGAGGTCGGAGTGGACAAGCTCCAGGGGCCGACAAGCCATGGAGATAGACGCAAGACAGGTGGACTGGTGCATTTTGCCTTGAGCACAGGCCACGAAGTCGGTCGTGGGCAGTGCCTCAAAGGACGCCGCATCAAGACCGAGAGTAGGCTGAATGCAGATCAGCCTGTCGATAGCCCCCAGGTGCACATGACAGAGGCGGCGATGTAGGAGACGGTGGTTCTCAGGGGATAGAGCACTAGCGATGAAAACACGAGCAGTGGGAAACAGGGGCAAAGGGGGCGCACTTGCAGAAGACTCAGAGATGTGATACAGATCATCGACGACCGTCCCACTCAGGACGGTCTCCTCGGTGTCACGCACAAAGATGCGAGCATCGGCAGCTATGTGCGTGACACCTAGGCCCATCTTGGTGCAAGCACGGACAGAAAGCAGGCTGAGTTCCAGCTCAGGGAAAAAGAGGACAGTGGAGATGTATGCAGGAACAGCGGGCCCGGTGAACTGCACAACCCCAACACCCTGGACAGGGACCTCATGGCCAGCTACAGTGCGAACAGAGCGAACAGTGCCAACAGGATGCAAGACGACAAAGGTGTCACGTTGACACGTCATGTTATGGGTTGCACCAGAGTTAATGACCCAGGTGGCATCAGTGACACGCGTACACGGGGCAACGTGACACTCGGCGAAGGAACAAGGCGCAGCAGCAGGAAGCTCAGTGGGAGACACAAGGCGACCAGCGCAGCGCACATGAGAAGCATGCAGCCAAGACACATCATCACGTCCATCACGCGTACAGGATTGGGCATGGGGACCACAGGCATCATCACCCAACGACACAAACAGACCACAGGCAGTAGGAGCCCTCAACTCAGTCAACTCACTTGCACCTTCCTGAGATGAGCGCAGGGCGAGAAGCTGGTGGAGCTCGGTGATCAACCTGTTGCGTTCGGCGAGCCCCTGGTCGCGAGGATCCACGGAGGAGCCTGTTGTGGCAGCGGATTCCCCTGGGACGGCTACGGTAGTGGCGGCCGAGCTGACAGTCGCACCGAATGTCTGGCGCATGCACGCCTCGTGCGCCTCCTACAGCCCACGGGTGACCTTGGCCTGGTCTAATGGGCGGCCAATCAGGCGAGTGCAGTCAGGATAGCCATGATCACCCCCACAGTTGAAGCATACGAGGCGGCAGCCCGTAGTGTTGCCGGAGCCGCTACTGCCACCGCTGCTGCTGCTGTCGCTGCCGCTGCTCCTGCTCCCGCTGCTGCTGTTGCGGCTGACACTACTGGTGCTGGTGCCGCAACTGGTTCTGCTACAAGACCCACTACCTGACGATTTGTGGCCCTTCTCCCCCTGAGCTGGAGCCGCAATTGCTGTAGATGGCGGGGAGGATGCGGTGGCAACTCCAGCTGAAGCAGTGCTGCGGTGAGCGCACTTCGCGGCGTCCATGCCGTCGACCTCCAGGAAGTGGAGGGTGGCCCAGCACAGCAGGGTCCTGTCGCTTGCCATGTCACGAAGCAGAGTCTGGTCGAAGTTGCTAAAGACGCGCATGTAGTCAAGGTGGATGCCATAGAGGATGATTTAGAGGGCGGAGTACTACGCGGGGGCATCGTCTCCTAGCTCTTCGTGTAGCTGGATCGCCCAATGCCAGTAGTCAGCTGCAGACTCCTCAGCAATCTGGCAGAGGGAGTTGAAGTCGGCGAGGCGCTGGGACGTCAAAGGCAAGGTGGCGCCCTCAAAAAGAGTGACAGCCAGTGCCCACGCCGCGCAAGGGTCAGATCCTAAGCCAATCAGCAAATCGCCAAGGAACCGACTGAAGTCCTTGCTGAAGTCAGGGGCGGCCTTCATCAGGCTGGAAGCGGCACGGACCGCCATCTGTGTCTGGGCGGGGTCAGACGCCTGGTATGGAGTGAGGTAGTAGGCGAGCACTCCCTCGCTCATGGCCCACATGCGGAAGCGTGGTTACCAGGACTTGAAGTCCTTCCCAGTCCGGAAGACGTGCGGGTCCGACTCAAACCACTTGGGTGGCTTGACCGTCGGCAGAGCGACGGTTGCAGCCACTATGGGGCCGGGCAGAGAGGAGGCAACCCCCTTACCCAGGCGGGCCCGCAGAGCCAGCTCCTCAAAGCTCAAAGGGCGGCGAGATGAGCTCGGGCCAGCGTCAGTGATGGAGCTCGTGCTGTGGAGGGCGGTATTGGCCTCACGCGCTCGGCGGCACGCCTCCAGGCGCATGAGGCGTGGGCGAGGCGAAGAGGTTCTCCACAACCTCATCAGCATTACCGCCATGGGCAAGGCGGTCCACGCTCGGGTCAGCGGACGAATGCTGCTAATGTTCCTGGGACTGCTGCTGCTGAGGTAGTAAGCCCTTGATCAGGTCCTGCAGCTCCTTGACCTGCCTCGTCAAAGCATTGCGGATCTCTACCTGCAGGTCAGCTAGCGCGCGCACCTGGCGTGCCAAAGTCGTCGGGCTCGGCGGCCGCTGCTGAAGTGGCTATTGCCGCTACTTTTGTAGCTGCTGCTGCTGTCGCTACTGCTACTACTGCTGTGGCAGCTGCTGCTGTTGCTACTACTGTTGATGCTGTAGTTGCCGCAGCTGCCGCTGTGGTGACGATGGCGGAGCCCGGCATTGGCCGCTGACGGAACTGCCCTCAGCAGCTGAGTCGGTGGCGGGGCTGGCAGGGGTTTGCTTCGGCATGATGACCGGCTGCTCCCCTCCCCTCCCTTTTTTTTTGTGGTGCAAAACACCACCGCAAAGCGCTGGTGCGGATCACCGTCGTGGAACGCCGCCGCGGAACGCTGCCGCGAAGCACCACCGCGGAAGGCTGTCCCAAAACACTACCGCGGAACAAATTCGCCGCGGAACACTTCCGCGGAGCACCGTCGCGGACACACCACCGCGGAATGGCTACCGCGGTCGCGCCGATGCGGAACATAGCAGGGTGCCACGACCTGCCGGGACACCACCGTTAGAGTGTTCCGTAACCACCGCAGAGCGGCTGCGTTTGACGACCGTGGATAGATCGCGGAACTGCCGCGGAAGTGCTACCGCGGAACTCCGTGGGTCACCGCCGGCCCACTCTGGAACCACCGCGGAGCTGTCGCGGTGGAACGTCGCGGATCCGCAGAACACCGCGGATCTGCCGCGGTACGGTCACCGCGAGGCGATGCACTCCAGAACGCCGCGTGCCACCGCGGCACCGTTGGCGTGTTCCGTTGCGGCCGCACGGATGCCGCGTCCGCTGCGGAGACGTCGTCGCCGCGAAGCACTGCGAACTTTGTGCGGACCGGCTTCCGCTGTCGCGGAACAGCCGCGAAATGTGCGCGGAGTTTCTAAGGAAACAGTCGGAGTAGTGGTGGGTCCTCCCAGGACCTCCCGTCGAGGCAGTGGACACTGCAGTTGTTGCGACTCCAGGCAACGGCTGCGGTTGCTCACAACTGCTGCGGTTGTTGCACCTTTGCTACATAGCTGTGCAAGCACTGGCTCGCTGCTCTGATACCATGAAAGACAGCTTCCTAGCACTGCTGTCGCTGGTGTGGCAGTACAAGCCGGCCAGCTAACTCACTAGCACACACAGGTGGAGGTGAGAACAGCAAGGGGTTGGCTAGGGACACAAACACAAGTGTCAGAAGCTGCAAATGTTGAATTGTGCAGAGAGAAATGACAACTGAGGCCTGGAAAACCTAAATAGTGTCATGGATCTAGTGGACGCACACACATGCGGCGCACAACGGCGNAGCACTGGCTCGCTGCTCTGATACCATGAAAGACAGCTTCCTAGCACTGCTGTCGCTGGTGTGGCAGTACAAGCCGGCCAGCTAACTCACTAGCACACACAGGTGGAGGTGAGAACAGCAAGGGGTTGGCTAGGGACACAAACACAAGTGTCAGAAGCTGCAAATGTTGAATTGTGCAGAGAGAAATGACAACTGAGGCCTGGAAAACCTAAATAGTGTCATGGATCTAGTGGACGCACACACATGCGGCGCACAACGGCGATGTTTTCTAGTAGGACAAAACAGTGGCAAAAGCACAGTTTTGGCCATAACTCCCTGCAGACACGTCAGAACAACAAGCGGTTTGAACCAGAACGACCGCATCAACAAGATCTACGTCCTGATAGGCTGCACGCCTATGTGCTATCCCACAGCACAAATCTAAAAAAATACGAGAGTCTTCTGGGCTCCCGTTGCCGCAAGCAGTCGGTCGTCTGCCACCATCGCCAGTCTCAGGGATCTACACGTGAATGGACATGAGACGAGGGGTCACCGTAAGCCATGTACGACACACAAAGGAACAATACACTGGTGAGAAGCCACCCTCAGTAATTGGAAATGACTTCGGGCATGCAGGCCCATGCAAAAACGAACATGAGCTCTGTGTGTGAGTGTGATGCAAGACGGCAAGAATTTGGCTAAGTCTGGAACGCTGAATATAAAAGAGCAAGGAGAGAGTACAAATGAGCCCCTAACAAACTTAAGTAGGGACGCCAGTAGCTAGCCGCACCGGGCCCTGTCACCCTCGCTGAACCCAAACGAGTCAGCAGCGAGAACAGACTGCGTACACCATTATAGCAATAATGGTAGTCTCCTCGAGGCACCGAAACAGCTCTCCGAGAGCCCGGGTCTTGACCACCGAGAAAATAGGAGCAGTGCCAAAAAATCTCAAAATCAACGTGTACACATCACACACGGCTTTCCAAACATCGGAAGCACTAGTACAGCCACCGGGTCTCCTCGTCGCACCGCTGCAATCCACCGGGTGTGCAAGTCTCAACCCACAAAGAAAACTCTCCTAACTCCGAAGAAGCCAAGAGGGCTGCCGGATCGCATCGACCGCGTCTCGTCGGCACTGTCTTAGGTGTTGGAGATGTCTCGGGACACTCCGGAGGCTAGTCGTGTCGTCACGCCCTCCTCTATCATATACCGCCAACGTGGTTATATGGATGATGCATCAACGTCAATCATGACGGGTGGAAGCCACACAAACCAACATCAGTTAATTCTGAGAGGTCCAGCTTGACCCTTTGGTGGTGATGTTTGATCACTCGAGCATCTGTTCGGTGTGGGCGCACACTCACCGGTTCCTATTGTTGGTTTTCGTGCATCTCTCATTGTACTCTGTTGTGTCCTCCTGGCTTGTATACATTGGCGTGCAGATGACTGACAGCCAGACTCGACGCTGTTGGAGTGTCGCTCGGTGGAGCCGACGCGCGCTGAGGCCCACTCATCATTCGCTGGAGCCTCCTCCCTCCGGCGATGCACTTAGCTCCATCAGCAGGCCTCCTCGACGGTCGAGCCGCCGGCGGTCACTGCCACTGCAGATGCTATCTACATGTACCTAGCATTGTATCTGGTTGTGGCATTGCGTCTGCAGCATCATGCGGTGCCTAGGGTCCATGTCTCCTGCTGTATGGACCTGCTTGGCATCGTTGACTGTCATAGGCACTGCTTGGGTTCGGGCAGCCATAACTCTTTGCTGCTATTTTCTAGCTGATTCTGACCGCACGACTGCGTTTGCAGCATTGGTGTTATGGTATGGTCCAGTTTTTAGGCAAAACGGACGACGCCCAGGTTTTGGGCTGTCGGGCGTCTGGCAGGGCTCACCAAGAAAACCCTACCTGCCAGATAATAGGTCTAGGACTATTTTCTAATTGGCTGGTTAGCTGAGTAACAAGTTCTACACTAGTGGGGGGAGCTACAACTTGGATGGGTCTCCCATTGTTGCTCATTCTTCATTCCTAATCAGTCACTTTCAGTTTTCAGCTGCTTTCTGGCGCTAACACTGGCGCGCGCGTTTCGGAGTAACAAATCCAGAGCTTCCTGACTTAGACTCCAGAGCAGCAGACTTAAGCAACGAGCGTGGAAGCCCGCACGCTGCATCAACAATGCATGCTGCCCCAACCTGCTACCTAGGTTTTCTAGCTTGGTATCAAAGCCAGAGCGTAGCAACAGCAGTAGAAGACTGGCGTACAGG
>SZWC01025024.1:1435-17954 GCA_023375785.1 Penium margaritaceum | reverse complement strand
GCGTCCGCTGGTCCCTCGGGGCCGACAGCCCCAGTCGCATCCGCTGGTCCCTCCGGGCCGGCAGCCACAGTCGCGTCCGCTGGTCCCTCCGATCCAGCATTCCCAGTCGCGTCCGCTGGTCCCTCCGAGCCGGCAGCCCCAGTCGCGTCCGCTGGTCCCTCCGGGCCGGCAGCCCCAGTCGCGTCCGGTGGTCCCTCTCACCCAGCAGCCCTAGTTGCGTCCGCTGGCCCCTCCGGGCCAGCAGCTCCAGTCGCTCCAGTCCGGCCAACAACCCCGTCCTCCTCCATTGACCCGGCCGACTCAATGCCATCGCCTGTCCTGCCACGCTACACGCGTGGCAGAGGCGGTAGCCTCCGACGCAAACCGTCGGTGAGTGCGCAGACCGTCGCATCGCGCTCTGTGGCGTCTCGACCCCCCGTGGCTCCACGTGTCTCCTCCACTCCCACGGTCATGAGCAGGGATCCTAGCACCAAGGCCCTCGGCTTGACCACCTCGGCCATCATTGTAGACCTTCACGTGGGCTCCGCACTGGGCTACGTCATGCTTCATCATGAGCATCGGTACGCTGTCGTGGCTGCACTCGCGCGCATCCCACTTGGGGCTCGAGATGCACACGCTCTCTTAGTCTGTTCCACAGCACGCCCAGAGGACCCAAACGCCCTACAGGAGGCACAAGCCTCTCCTGAGGCCGCACACTGGGACGTTGCCTGCGTCGATGAGCTCGCCGCTATCCGACAGCACCACTTGTACGACCTTGTCAACCTTCCCCCAGGACGGAAGGCCATCGGCGCCAAATGGGTCTTTTGGCGCAAGTGGAAGCCCGACAGATCCTTAGACAAGTACAAGGTCCGCCTTACAGCCAAGGGGTTTGCCCAGATTCCTGTGATCGATTACAACCAGATCGTTGCCCCAGTAGGCCGGTTCTCCACTAGCCGGGCACTCTTCAGCCTGGTCGCCCAGCATGGGTGGGAGCTACATCAAATGGATGTGTGCAACGCTTTTCTCCATGGTTCACCAGAGGGTGAGGAGCTCTACATGGTGCAACCCCCAGGCCTCGACGATGGCACTTGGAGAGTTTGGCGACTGCGCAAGGCCCTATATGGCCTCAAGCAGTCGCCTCGGTGCTCGAACCAAGAAATCAGCAGCACGCACCTTCGTGGCGGGATCCAACGTAGCACCGCTGACCCCACACTGTTTTTCAGTCCGCGAGGCCAGACGTTTGCCGATGTTCTGGTTTACGTCGATGATCTGCTCATTGTGTCGCCAGACACGGGTGCCATCCAGCGTGTCAAGGACCTACTGCACCCAGCCTACCAAATGAAGGACCTCGGATCTGCCAGAGTCTTCCTGGGCATGGAGCTCGAGCATGATTGCTCCCAGGGCGTCCTGCACATCCACCAAGCCGCCTATGTGCAGACAATGTGTACTCGCTTTGCGTTGGAACTGCCACTCGTGCCAAGCGCGACCTCACCCATGTGACCCGATGGCCAGGTGAAGCTAAGGAGTCCTGACCCAGCCGTTGTGGGGGAGCCGGTTGACGTGATCACGTACCTGCGAGTCATCGGGTCACTGATGTTCCAGGCAACGACGACGCGCCCGGATATCGCGTTTGCCGTCAACCTCCTGGCCTAGTTCTCTCAGGAGCCACGTCACCTCCACTACGAGGCCGCGATCCGACTACTGTGCTATGTCGTCTCAACTCCTCGACGAGGTCTCATGTTCTGCCGTCAGCCGTCTGGTGTCGCGGTGGGCTACACCGATAGTGACTGGGCCGGCAGTCCGGACGGTAAGAGTCGCACAGGCTGGATCTTTCTGATTGGCGGCACAGCTGTGTCCTGGCGCAGTGGCAAACAGGGGTGCGTTGCATGCAACACTACTGAGGTTGAGTACGTTGCTCTTGGCTCAGGCGCATGTGAGAGTGTGTGGTTGCGTCGTCTGTTGTCCTTCACTCTATCACATCCATCACGTTGCACTGTGACAATGAGAGTGCCATGGCTATCGCCGACAATGATGGCATGCCTCACACACGCACAAAGTACATCAATGTTGAGTATCACTCTGTGCGTTCATTGTTGCATGAAGGTAGCATCAACATTGTGTGGGTTGAGACAGCATGACAGTTGGCTGACTTCTTGACCAAGGCACTGAAGCGCGACTCGTTCAATAAGGCTGTGCGTTCAGTCGGCATGCGTCCATGAGTGACTTGAGAAGATGCAAGGAAGCTTCCTAGCAATACTCCCGTTCACTAGGCATCAGTGTGTGATCAGACAGTGGCGGGAGTCACAAGTCGTGCACGCAACGGCAAGAGTTTGGCTAAGGGATACAAGGCAAAGTGTCTGAATGCTTCAATAGCATTTGCAGAGAGAAATGACAAATGGCAGGTCCATGACATAAATACCTGCCGCGGCGCACAGCGGGTGTGGCACGCGTCGTCCAAGAGCTGTCCTAAAACCGGCCCAAAACCACTGTTTTGGCCATAACTCTGCGCACACATGTCAGAATGCTACACCGTATGAACCTAGACATGCAGGATTACAAGACCGACGCTACGAATGTTCACATGCATGCATCCATCATCAAACGGTGGACACGCAATGCAAAACCATGCAAATCGAGCTCATGGCCAGTCCGCTGAAAAGACTCCTACAAGCTGCAGAAAAAACAACAGGGAGTCTCGGCAGTGTCAGGGGCTGTGGAACGGTAGTTGGCCAGCTCCAAGCTGGTAGTCCGCCGCCAGTCGTCGCACCAGTGTCACCAGGGCCCGCCCCAGGGATCTGCACGAGTATGAACATGGCCGAGTGGTCACAGCAGACTGTACAAGAACATCACAAATCACATCACTCCCCCATGACCTGATGGTACGCATGTCCATACACATGCAGCACTGGGACAAGTTCAATAGTGAGTGTAAAACAGATGGGACACAGAAACACATCCCACACTCAACCACCCTCACGCATGGGGCGAAGCCCAACACAACGAATGGCCACCAGGAACTTTCCGCGAGCTAGTGCTTTCATCAAGAAATCAGCACGCTCCATGTCAGTGCCAACCCACATGACGGAGATCACGTGTCACTCCACCAGATCACGCACAAAGTGATGCTCAAGCGCAATGTGCTTCGTGCAAGTATGAAAGACACCGGAGTTCTTCGCAATGGCGAGAGCACTCTGGTTGTCGCAACAAAGCACAATGGCGGGTACTGACTGACCAAGCTCGAGAAACAAGCACTGCAGCCATACCACCTCAGCAGCCCTTGCGCCCAGAGCAACGTACTATGCCTATTGCGAGGTACGTGTGATGAAGCCCTGCTTCCCACTACGCCAAGATAGAGCGGTACCACCGAGCAGGAACACGTACCCAGTACGGCTGCATCCATCTCGGCTCCAGGCTCAGTCGCTATCAGTGTAGCCGTCAAGGACCATCAAACACTGCCGAGAACAGCACAGTCCAAGGTACGGCGTGGAGACCACGTACTACACCAGCCACGTGAAGGGCTCCGGCACGTGGAGCTTGCGAGAACTGAGCAAGGAGGTTGACAGCAAAAGCGATGTCAGGACGTGTGGTAGTGGCCAGGTACATCAGAGATCCGATGAGACGAAGGTATAAGGTCACGGCCACCGTCTCCCCCAGCTGTGTGGGATCATCCACCTTCAGGGCATCCTGCCCATCGGATGTAAGAGGTGTGGAAGTGGTGGGCACTGCACCAAGGAGATCGCTGAAACGCTCCCCCAGGACTCGTGCGTATCGGGCCTGATGCAGCAGCAGTGTATGACGCCTGCGATCTCGCACGATCTTCGTACCAAGAAACACCGATGCAGGACCGAGGTCCTTCATCCTGTAGGCAGTCTGAAGGATAGCCTTGGCCTCATTCATGGCCTCCAGGGACGGAGACCTGATCAGAAGGTCATCGACATAGACCAGGATGGTGGTGAACCGCTCGGGTGTCGGTAGGATGAAGAGGGAGGGATCTGCCTTGCTCTGTACATATCCCGCACGAGTCAAAGTGCCCGTGATCTCCCAGTTCCAACACTACGGAGACTGCTTGAGGCCGTACAAGGACTTGCGCAAACGCCAGACCTTGTCACCGTCCTCAAAGCCTGGTGGCTGAGCCACGTAAATCTCCTCATCCAGAGAGCCTTGGAGGAACGCATTGTTCACGTCCATCTGGTGCAGTTCCCCGTCATGCTGAGCCACCATACCGAGCAGAGCTCAAGCTGAGGTCATGCGGCCGACAGGGGCAAAAGTGTTAGTGTAATCGACGCCCTCAATCTGAGAGTACCCCTTGACGACCAAGTGGGCCTTGTAGCGCTCCAGTGAGCCATCCGGCTTCACCTTCTTGCGAAATACCCACTTGACCTGAATAGCCTTCCTCCCAGGCGGAAGGTCGACAAGCTCGTAGACTCTGTGCTCTCGGATAGGGCGAAGCTCATCCTTGCAGGCAGCGTGCCAAGCGTGAGCATCGTGTGATGAGAGAGCTTCCCTCAGGGTACTCGGGTCGGGTGCCATAGAGGGAGAGCTATGCATGGCAAGGGCCCACACCTCGATGCTAGGCCTGACGACCAGAAGATCAGCTGCTGCATCACAAGCAATATGGAACTCGCGAGTGACGAGATCGTGCCATATCGGGCACGCTAGATGTACCTTTGTGAGCTCAGTGCGGACACTCAAGCCTAGGGCCTTTGTGCCGGGGTCACCACTCGCGATGTTGCGAGAGGGGCGCCTGGGTGCGGGGCCCAACGCTCGCTGAGCTCCGGAATCTAGTGGTCGAAGATGACCACCGGGCTCACGCGAGTAACCTGAGCTCGAGGGGTACACTTTAGGCTCAGGGACAGGCACGACCACAGCTGGTGGGGGCTGAGGCAAGGCAGCCAGTGATGCCATGCGAGGAGATGCGTATGTGGGGGACACGGGGCTGGGTGTGACAGCAAGAGCAGGCAAGACTGGACCAGACACAGAGGCAGGAGTGCTAGCAGACGCAGGTATGGGAGTAGGCGAGACTAGACCAGACATAAAAACAGGAGTGCCAGCAGACGCAGTTAGTGGCGTAGAAGTAGGCGCAGGAACAGGAGCAAGGGTACCTGTGGGGCGTGAAACAGGCTGTACGGGCGAGGTCTCTGGAAAGACGGCGATGATCGCCGGGTCATCAAGGGCCGGAGACCGAGAGGTGAAGGGGGCTCGAACGGACACATCAGCCTGGTGAGAGGTGCTCGCTGGCGTAGAAGTCTCCCCCATCCGCCGAGAGCCCTCACAGGTAGGAACATGTGTGGCGGAGAGTGACGTGATCAAATTCAGGTTACGGTAGGTGAGAGACTAAAAAAAGAGCGCATCGCGTGACTCAATGACACGATGACGAGTAAGGTCCCAGAAGCGCCAGGCCTTCGACCGCGGGGAAATGCCAACGAAGGCACATAAGCGGTCCCGAGATGAGACCTTGGACCCCTGCTGGTCCTCGGTGTACCACACAGAGGCCAGGGATCCCCAGACGCGAGCGAGACAAAGGTTAGCACGGTGTCCAAGCCAGAGCTCATATGGTGTAACATGGTCCGGAAGCGGACCGTGCGGGAGGCGGTTCTAGATCCAAGCCAGATGGACAGATTCTTTGCTAAGCACGGGATTTTTTACCTAGTCTCCGCTCCTGCTACCCCTCAGCATAACGATGTTTCCGAGCACTGGAACCGCACCATGGAGGATGCGGTTCACGCTATGCAGTCTGAGTGCAGGTCTCCCTGAGTCCTTTGTCCTTCAAGGTTCGCCTACATCGTAGGTGAACCCTCAAGTACAAAGGACTCAGGGAGACCCGCACTTAGACCGCATAGCGCGAACCACATCCTCCATGGCGCAGTTCCAGTGCTCGGAAACACCATTCTGCTGAGGGGTAGCAGGAGCGGAGACTAGGTGAAAAATCTCGTGCTCAGCAAAGAATCTGTCCACCTTGCCAAGTAACTGACCGCCGCGATCCGAGCGGAAAGTATGCAGCGTATGANNGGTTCACGCTATGCAGTCTGAGTGCAGGTCTCCCTGAGTCCTTTGTCCTTCAGGGTTCGCCTACATCGTAGGTGAACCCTCAAGTACAAAGGACTCAGGGAGACCCGCACTTAGACCGCATAGCGCGAACCACATCCTCCATGGCGCAGTTCCAGTGCTCGGAAACACCATTCTGCTGAGGGGTAGCAGGAGCGGAGACTAGGTGAAAAATCTCGTGCTCAGCAAAGAATCTGTCCACCTTGCCAAGTAACTGACCGCCGCGATCCGAGCGGAAAGTATGTAGCGTATGACATGACTGACGCTCAGCCATCATTAGCCAGAGTCAAACCGCAAGGGTGGCGTCGCTCTTCTGATGTAGGCTGTAGACCCACCGCATCCGGGTAAAGTCATCAGTCAGATTCAGAACATACCGGCCCCGATCAGATAGGGACTCAACCGGAAGAGGAGCGAGAAGTTCTGAGTGAACTAGTTCGAGAGGCCGAAGCGCTCGGGAACGAGAGTCAGGGTAGGTGCATCGGTGCATCTTCCCCTGAGCGCAAAAGAGACAGTCGGTCTTGGGTGGCTTCTCGAAAGAAGCCGCGTCAGGACCGAGAGGTTGTGTTCGAATGAGCTTCGACACAGTATCAGAGCCCACGTGACACAGACGGCGATGAAGCAACCGCTGGTGTTCCGGAGACAGAACACCAATGACAAAGACCCGACCGAAGGAGGAAGGAGAGCAAGGGGAGGAGGTTTGAGACACGCGATACAGATCATCTACAACTGAGGCACAAAGGACAACGATACGAGTGTCAGTAGCAGTCGCTGAGTCCACGGTATGCTCCACAGAGAGACCCATCAGTGTGCATGCATGCACAGAAAGCAGGTTGAGCTCAAGATCAGGCACAAACAACACGTCGGAAAGGTACAAGGGGCCAGACGGACCGTCAAAGCATACAACCCCAACACCGTGGACTGGCGAGGACT
Organism: Penium margaritaceum; assembly: GCA_023375785.1. Lineage (NCBI taxonomy): Eukaryota > Viridiplantae > Streptophyta > Zygnematophyceae > Desmidiales > Peniaceae > Penium > Penium margaritaceum. The sequence continues at coordinate 11,000 of SZWC01025024.1, read as the reverse complement.
GACCAGAGACTGTATGGACGGAACTGACAGACGTGACAGGACCGAGAACAACAAAATCACTACGACGACACGTCATGTGATGAGTGGCACCAGAATCGATGATCCAAGTGCCACCGAAGTCACAACTCGTGGACGTCATTGTACAACGGGCAATGGAACACTCGGCATAAGAGGGACGCTGAGTCGTCAATAGGGAGGAAAGAAGCAGGGCACAAACACAAGACTCATGAACCCAATCGGTGCAGTCATGCCCATCATCATCACATGCTGATTGTGCTCCCCCACACACGTCGTCACAAGCCACACGAACGGACGGACAAACAGTCTGTGGACCACCCAACGATGACAACACACTAGCACCTCCCTAAAAGCGGAGCGCTAGAAGGTGTCGGAGCTCAGCAATGGTGCGGTCGCGTGGGTCCGGATCACTGCTACTCGCTGGTGAGGAAGCGGGAACAGCTGCAGACGTGGCCGCCACGCGTCCGGAGGATGGCGAGGATGACGTGCTGGACGTGGAACGGAGGGCGTGTGCAGCCTGGAGCCCACGAGTAATCCGCGTCCAGTCAAGCGGTTGCTGACACTCGATGTAGCGATGGGCGCCTCCACAATTGTGGAGTGAACAGAACGTCCACTGCTACCACTGGATGACGACTGCTGCTGTGACTGTTGCTGACGTGATCCACGCTTCCCCTTCCTCTTCTTCCCCTAAGCTGCTGCTCCAACACCTTGTGTCTGAGTGGGTGTGGGTGGGGCCGAAGAGGAGGAGGAAGATGAGGACGTGATGGAGGATGAAGAAGGAGACTGCAGGAGGGAAGATGGTGGTGATGCAACGATTCCTACAACAAGAGAAGTCTCCTGATGGGCCATGGCTGCCTTGCGGGCTGAAGTCACCTGGAGGAAGAGCTGATGCACCCAGGGGAGAAGCTGCAGAGTGGCTGAAAAGGACTCCAAGACAGCGTCGCTGTACCGTGTGAAGATGTTGTTGTACTCAAGGCAAACTTCGAGCATCATCGTACGGAGCGCCCACAGTTGTATGCCTCCTGAGGTCCCAAGGCGCATGTAGATGCGCATGGTGCGTCGCCAGTAATCGGCTCCAGGCTCTGCAGGCCCCTGACGGAGAGAGTGGAAGGCACAAATCTGTGCTACACGAGTGGCGTGCGTCTCTGCGGCCAGCAAGGATAAGGCCAGATCCCAACCTCCGCGTGGATCGGCGCCGGTGCGTGTGCCAGCCTCGCCAAGGAAGGGGCGGAAATCGACGACGGTCTCGCGTGGCATGGCATAGAGGAGTCCGCGCATCGCCTTGGCTGCTGACAGCACCTGTGCTAAGTCTGTAGGCTGATATGGCCTGTGGTATTAGGGCCACACTCTCTCTGAAGTAGCCCAAACCTGAAAGAGGATCTCCCAGCAGTCGAAGTCGTCCTCACTGATGTACCATGGAGGTGGTGTCTCAAAGTCCTTGGGTTGCCGCTCTGTGGGGAGAGCAATCGCAGGCCGAGGAGGACAAGGGTCGGGGAAGACTCCTGGAAGGGGATTGTCACCGAGATAGTCGGGTGCCGATTGTATCAGAGGAAACCAAGGAGATCTGGTGCCCCTCTGTAGCTGACGGAGGCGCTCCTGAAGAACTCGAATCTCATGATCCGAGGAGTCGCATGTCATGCCTGGCATGAATGGATCATCATCTAAGAGGTCAGGAGGTGGTGGTTCAGGTCTAGCTATTGTCACGAGTGCCTAGGCTGACTGCTGTGTAGAGACCGCGACGCCGCCAGCTCCCTCGAAAACCTGCCGTGGGACCTTGGTCTGGGCACGCAGAAGCTCAATCAGCGTGCGGATGGCATCAGTCTGCTCCCGCTGTAGGCGACGCATCTCATCCTGCTGGCTCCGCAGGTCCTCAATGGCCTACGAGCATGGGCTCAGGACCCCAGAAGAAAAGGAGGAGGGATCACCTGTCCCCTTCCCCTTGTTGTCAGACGAGCTCATGTCGCCTCTCAGTATGGGTTGACAGGTCAGGTTTGTCAGATTGAAAAAGCATCAGCGTTTCTCGAGGAGTTGAGACGCTGGCAATTTTTTACCGTCTCGCCAACAATTTGGCTGAGTATGGTGGTGACGTCAGCAGGTGGTTGCTGACGTCAGCACGACCTGATGATGTGAGCAAGAAAAAATGCTGACGTCAGCTCGACTCCCCCTTTTTTCTCTTGCGGTTTTGCGTGAGCATGCAGCCGCTCCTAGGCGGCTGCGCGGAAGCTGCGCAAAAGCTGCACAGTAGCTTGTGCTCAGCTGCTGCTGTAATTGTGCTGTCAGCTACAACAGTAGCTGCGTGGCTACGTGCGCAGTAGTGGCAACAGCGGCTGCGCAAAGCCGCTGCTGCTGTTGCACCCTGGGGCTGCTGCTCGTTACCGCCGCCGCACGCTGGTGCGGCTGCCTCTAGTGCTGCTGCGTTGCTATTGCCGCCGCAACTGCTACTCTGCTGCTGCCGTCGTTGCTGCCACTGCGCTGCTGTTGCCGCGACCACCATTGCGGCTGCAAACAACGGCTGTACTCGCTGCAGCTGCCATGCGTTACTACAGCTACTGCTACGACGCTACTACTGCTACTCTGCTGTTATGCTGCTACAGGCACGGTGGCAACGCCACTGCTATAATCTCACGTGATGAGTGTGGGCTGCGTCGACGGCGACCGGCTGTCTTCGACAGGCCCCAGTGGATCTGCTACAGCGGTTACTCTTACTGATGCTGCTGTGCTGCGTCTCTACTATGCAGCTCAGTGAGAACTGTCTCACTGCTTTGATACCATGAGAAGATGCACGGAGGATTCCTAGCAACACTCCCATTGACCAGGCATCAGTGCCCGATCAGACGGTGGCGACAGTCACATGTCGTGCACGCAACGGCAAGAGTTTGGCTAGGGAACACAATGCAAAGTGTCTGAATGCTTCAATAGCATTTGCAGAGAGAAATGAAAAATGACAAGTCCATGGCATAAATACCTGCCGCGACGCATAGCGGGTGTTGCACGCGGCGGTCCAAGAGCTGTCCTAAAACCGGCCCAAAACCACTGTTTTGGCCATAACTCTGCGCACACATGTCAGAATGCTACGTCATCTAAACGTAGACGTGCACGATCACAAGACGGACGCTAGGATTGGTCACATGTATGCATCCATCATCAAACAGTGGAAACGCAATGGAAAACCATGCATATCGGGCTCATGGCCAGTCCACTGAAAAGACTCCTGCAAGCTGCGGAAAAAACAACAGGGAGTCTCGGCAGTGTCCGGGGCTCTGGAACGGTAGTCGGCCAGTTCCAAGCTGGTAGTCCGCCACCACTTGTCGCACCGGTGTCACCAGCGCCCGCCTCAGGGATCTGCACGAGTATGGACACGGCCGAGTGGTCACAGTAGACTCTAGAAGAACGTCACAAATCACAACATGACTCTCTCTGTCCCTGCTTGCTTCTCTGCTTGGCCTGGGGGAGTCTGGCCGTTGACTGTGTCTCTGCCCGCACATGTGCACTACGCCTATGAGTCATGGGGAGTATTGGTTTTTGTGCATCTCTCATTGTACTGTGTTGTGTCCTCTCCATTGGAAATACTTTTTAGGGCATGCAGGTCCATGCAAAAACGAACATGAGACATGAGCTCTGTGTGTGAGTGCGATGCAAGACGGAAAGAATTTGGCTAAGTCTGGAACGCTGAATATAAAGAACAAGGAGAGATTACAAATGAGCCCCTAGCGGGCTTAAGTAGGGGCGCCGGCAGCTAGCCGCACCGGGCCCCGTCACCCCCATTGAGCCCAAACGGGTCAGCGGGGAGAACACGTTGTGTACACCACGATAACAATAACGGTGGTCTCCTCGAGGCACTGGAACAGCTCTCCGAGTACCCGGGTCTCGACTACCGAGAAAATAGGAACAGTGCCAGAAAATCTCAGAATCAGCGTCCAGACATCACACACGGCTTTTCGAACATCGGAAGCCCCACAACAGCCATCGGGTCTCCTCGTCGCACTGATGTAGTCCACCGGGTGCGCGGGTCTCAACCCACCGAGAAAACTCTCCGAGCTCCTGACAAGCCCACAGGGCTACCGGAACGCATCGACCGCGTCTCACCGGCGCTATCGTAGGTTTTGGAGAAGTCTCGGTGCAGTCCGGAGGCCCGTCGTGTCGTCACGCCCTTCTTTTCCCTTTTCCCCAAATGTGGGTATATCGGTAAACTAGCAATGTCGGTCGTGACGGGTGGAAGCCACACAAACAAACACTCCCCTTGGCTGACATAGCCGTCCACGCCAGAACGAATGAACGTATGGTAAGCCATAACATGCATGAGTCAACTCACACAGACATACACACACACACACTCTCATCTACTATCCATCTAGGGTCTCCTTGGACACTGGCACAACCCACTAAGTGTCTGGGTCTCGACCATGAGAGGAGTGATGCACACGCACACATACACATGTCATGCACATGTCAGAGGACAAGATGGTCTCCTTGTGACACTGCCGGTACCAGGGCCCGGGTCTCGACCGCTACGAGCAATCCAACACAATAGTATCATCATCCAAACATAGGATCAAGGGAGGATGTCCTCGTAACACGGTGCAACGCACCACGTTTCCGGGTCTCAACCAACAGCTTGCATGCACATGCCACACACAGTATAGCCACACACTAAGACACACGATCACATGGTGTGACACTGGTACAATGCACCAAGTGTCCGGGTCTCGACCAACAGTGTGCTACCATCTATATGCAGCTGTGCAGGCACGTAGCGTGAGGCACATGCGGGATGCTATAGATGCTCACAACAGAGTATGGACCTCGCCATGCATCTCCCATGGCGTCGCGTCAGGTCGAGGTCCACACAACACTCCCCCTGGGCAGATGAACCTGGCAGCGATGTCCTCGATGGAGATGCTGATGTCGTAGCTGAACAGATCCTGGGCGATGAGTCATGTGGTGTATCTAGCATGTAGAGATAGCTCCCCCTGTCACCTGCTAGTCGACTCCCTCCCTCAAAGACGAACTGGTGTCTCCGGCTACAACTCCTCACGTGAATCTGCATCACCTGGGGTATACCAGTCCTCGCGTGACTGCCAAGGGTCCCAACTCACACTCTCTCCTGCCTCCGCACTGCCGCGATGCATCTATGTGTGCGAGAGGAACGAGAATGGGCGAGCAGCATGCGTGCGTGGATGAAGTGGCGGAGCTGGCCTCCGATACGGGATAGCACAGCCTGAGACACAAGGGTGTACTACCAAAAGAGGAGAGCTGGAGTGACGAACCGGATCACCACTCGTGGATGAAGATGAAGATGGGATAGGTGAGTCCGGTGGATGAAGGTGCCTGACGGCAGTAGAAGAGGAAGGAAGAGCGATGATGGGGTCGACAGGAGCCAGGATGGCGGAAGCCGAAGGCACGCTCACCTCTCCTATGACAGTGTCTCCAACAGACGTCATACTCGAAGCTCGTACAAGATCCTCCCCGGGCATAGGTGTGCCAGATGCTGCTGGCGGAAGGCTCCTGCCAGTAACAGTGATGCTGCTCTCCTCTGAGAATCGCTCACGCGCTGCCATCATCTCCTGCTGTAGCATGACTACACGCTCTTGCAGATCAGCATAATCTGCCTTGGACATGTCGAGGTTGCCTATGTCGACCTGGTGTAGGAAAACTCTGCCTCACTGGATGCTGCACATGCAGACTGCACAACATGTGAGTACTGCGCCATGTGCATCTCTGCTGCTGAAGACGATGGAACTGGTGCTGCTGCATCCTCCTAGGGGTCTACCAAGCTCGCAATTTGCTGAGACGCTGGAACATCGTATGCAGCTGCACGTGTCGCATCCACATCACAACTCGTGTCTGTCAGACGAGGAGTGAGCGGTCGTATGCCGAGAGAGAAGGAGAAGGATGAGTCGTCAGAGTCCGTGGAGCATGTAGAAATGTCGTCCGTGCAGGTACTGCCACTCTCAGAGTCCATGTGATCAGCTAGGTCACCAGCAGGTGAACACGAAGGGGCAGAACTCAGCTCCAGCTGACGATGTGACTCCATCTGTGTGTAGGGATCTGCACTACTGACCTCAACTGCCACCGTAGTGGACACAGGTGTGCAGGACTCCGGCTCGACAATGTCCATCAAGGCGACCAACAAGCGTAGCTGGCGCTCACGCACTGTCTCGCCGGGAACGCTGGTCGCTACCACCTCCTCGATGATAGAGTAAGGACCATCATCTGACTCCGTCATGTATGTCACTGCTCCGTCGTGGGTACGAGAACCCTGAGACTGTGGGAACATGGACGACTCCTCACGCTGAAGCTGGTCCTCATGTACCGCACATGAGACGGTGGAGCCTGCTGTGTCTGCTGCAGTATATGTCACAGCGATGTCTCTCAGAACTGCTGCTTTCAAGAATGCCTAAACCTCCAAAAGATCAACCGGCCGACTCTGCTCATGCACTGCAACTACTATCATACTGGTGTGATTCTCGTGCGCCAACGCCCTCGGAGATCCGTGTGGGGCATCCCGATCCGCACAAAACTGTTGTGCCACCACCAGGCCGCTACTGGTCGGAGTCGCGAGTGGCATCGCCAAGGCACGCGGGACCTGCACTCCTCCTGATGCAACCTGCTGCTGCAGAATGTCCGGCTGTTGCCCCAGCGTAGATGTCAACCTCAATGACATGCACGTCCCAAGTACCCCAACATCCGCCGGACTTGTGTGAGTCTGCTGCACGCTCTCCCCCAAAAGTATGATGGACGCATCTTGATCCGTACGAGACTCTTGTGCCACCCCTGGGCCTCCAGCGGTCGGAGCCGCGAGTGGCACCGTGCAAGGACGTCGTGTCTGCGCTCCTCCTGATGTCACCTGCTACTATGGAAGATGTGGATCCAGCCTGGAGGATGAAGAGCAACTCTCAACCATGAATGCCATGTCGGGGTCAGACTCCACGCCATGTGCTGTCTCCGTATCATCTGAATCTGCCTGAGCTGACGCTCGGGCAGCACGGTCCGACGCGAGTGCGAATCCTGTCGCTACCGCCACATCAGGCAATGCGCGGTTACTACTCTCCCCCTTGACAGGTACAGCAACGGAGGCCGAGGAGGTAGAGGATGTATCAACACCAGCGCGAGCACGCCGTGCGAAGCGCTGACGCTGACGTCGCAGAGTCACTCGACGGGAATGACTGCATGGAGGTATGTCATCGCGAGATGGCATCGTTGTCATAGAGTGAAGGATCGACAAGATGGTGGCAGCCTGGGACTCGCTGGCAGGTGGAGCTGAAGGTACACCATCCGATGAGGAAGGAGGAGAGGATGGAGGAGATGTGATCGAAGAGGTTGTCGACAAACGAGTAGTAGAAGTACACTAAGTGACGACGAGGTCACAAAGCCGCTGCACTGTCTGCCGGAGGCTGTGGATCTCAGCGAATATGCTCGCCAGAGGTCCAGCTAGGGGATCTACCAAGGCCGGCAGATCCGTGTGCTGTGGAGGACGCATGCTCGGACGAGGCTGTAGGCAAGGTGGATGCCAGCCGGGAGGGCGCGTCCAACAGCGACGCCAACCATGGCGTCCATCACCACAGTAGTAGCAAGCGAACGCGCAGGGCGCCTGCTCAGATATCTGTGCACTCATCTCGTGTGCTGGATGATGGATAGGTACCGAGGGCTCCTACTCCCTGTGGTAAACACCAAGCCACGGGAGAGAATGGGGCTAGTAGGTACTGTCACTCCTAGAGGTCGCGGCGTCCGGGTCAGCAAACGTGACCAGACAGGAAGAGCTCCACTACCACAGCACGCCCGGAGACTACAGTCAGACTAACTGCGGCCACTAATGCTGCTGCCACTAATGGAGCGAAGACTACTCCAAGAAGAGAAGGGGTGGCGGCTGCAGGTGTGGCTGCTGCTCGAAGCGGTAGACGGCCCAGCCCTCGGAGCTGGTAAGACTCGAATCCGCCGTCAATCCTGCGGGGTGAAGTGCGCGCACCAATCCACGGGCCCCAGAGAGACGCCGGTCCAAGACGCGTCTAGAAGCGGAGATCATCGCCGACGACCGTCCGCTGTCGACTGAGAAGACAAAAGTGTAAGCTGTCGCGCAGCCGCCGCACTATGTAGTCGTCAACACTCCACCGCCTAATGCTGCTGTTGCGGCTATGAGAGCTGCTACTACTGCTGTGGCGGTAGTAGTTGGAAGATCATCCCCTTTTTCATTGTTATTCTCTAGCCCTCAAGCCCCCGCTTGTGTTCCCCTTTTTGGGTTACAAGGTATCCCTATTGTTTTCCGTTCGACATCCACTTTTCAAAATGTTCTCTCCGGTGCTGTTTGTACCACCCTGTCCACATCTGGGAGCTCGACCAAGATGCGAGACTCACCCCTTCAGTGGCCAAGGTGCCTAGCAGATTCATTCAACTTCAAGCATGAATACAGAACAGAGCCTAGCATGTAAGGGCGCATCCTTCTTGGCGGATGCGCAAGTATTGCAAGGTGACGCCAGTTTCTTTGTAGTCTTTCTCGCAACACATTATACCCACTCTGATGGCCCCAGCAAGAGTCGAATGCAGACAACGTGGAAGGCCCTCCTCAATCCAAGTTGATGTGGATCGAGAAGGACCGCCGATCGAGAGTGCGGTCAATCGCGACTCTTCGCTTTTTCCAACGTGACATTGGACTCTTAGACGCGACACTAAGCAGTGAAGTCTTAGATGAGGGTAGCTAACGGTGAAAAAGATTGCGAGGGGGGTGTTAGTTTTTGCGACTCCGATGGGGGTAGTTAAAACTGCTAGTGCGGACGCGAAGTTGACGTTCGAGTCTAAGGACTAGGTCCCCCCATTCCGATCTTTGAGAGTGCAAGTGCTGCCGGCAGCTACAACACGACTCTAAACTGAAATGGCATAAACAGTCCTCGCACAGGACGAAGATCCTTCAAAGTACAAACAAAACGTACAGAAGCTCATGTAGACCACCTAGACCACCGAAATGATAGCAACAGAGCAATTATTGCCATAACAAATGAAAAAAGACAAAATATCAACATATTCAAATTTTCCAATGCAAAAGGTAAACATCAATAAAAAATGAAAAATTAGAACAATATATTCATCTACTATTTGATTTTATCTGAGAGATGAAAATGTGAGAGTAAAAAAAAGTAATACTTCAAGTAGAACAAAACCGGTAAAAACACATTAAAAATCACCATTAAATATTTCATGTTCATATAATAAATTTATCTATTTACATATGTATTCATATCCACATTAATTTAAAAATAGGCCAAATTTTTTGTATAAGAGTATAGTGAAAATGAAGCTCTTTGTCCTTTTGTGGAATTTGCTAATACCTTCACATCTATGAAATCCCACTTGAAACCTGAACTATTATCACAAGTTACTGAATCATCCACGTCAAATCTTGTATTTACAATTTCTTCAATGTAAAAAAACATGAATTAATTTTTAAAAAAATCAAATATGTATATGATATATCTATATCTATATCTATATCTATATCTATATCTATATCTATATCTACATCTATATCTATATCTATATCTATATCTATTTCTAT
>SZWC01025023.1:18126-28792 GCA_023375785.1 Penium margaritaceum | reverse complement strand
TATGTATTGACTAGAAAGGACAAAGAACTTCAATACGTAGTGGCACGGTGTGGCTAATATGCACACCAAACAACCAAACTAAGTATATGTCACTGATCATGACCACAGAATTTCAATATGGGTGCTCAACGTTGACCACCCATAACACGAGTCACAAACAGGCAGGGTAGGAAACAATGCTATGGGAATATCGGTTCTCAACTACCAAGTTCAACGACCTTCAGTCAGTAGTAGCACGGTGTGGCTACCATGCACAATGACCGACCAACGTAGGCATATGTACTGCCTTTGACCAAAGAAATCCGCTGTGTGTGGTCAACGTTGACAACTCATAACACGAGTCACAAATGGTCAAAGAGGGAAACAATGGTTTGGGAACACCAATAATCACATAGCAAGCACAAGGGGATTCAATACGTTGTGGCACGTTGTGGGGACCATGCACGATGACCAACCAAAGTAGGCATATGTCACTGACCATGACCAAGTAATGTCACTAAGTGAGGTAAACTTTGACAGCTCACAACACGAGTCACAAATGGTCACGGTGGAAGGTAATGGTTTGTGAATACTAGTTATCTACTAGCAAGTAGAAATACCTTCAATATGTAGTGGCACAATGTGCCTTCAATGCACAGTGACCAACCAAAGTATGCATATGTCACTAACCATGACGAAAGAATTTCACTTCATGTGGACAACGTTCAAAACGCATAACACGAGGCACAAATGGTCACGGGGGAAAACAATGGGTTGGGAACACTAGTTATCAACTAGGAAGTACAAAGACCTTCAACAAGTAGTGGCACGGTATGGCTAGCGTGCACAGTGACCAGCCAAAGGATGTATGTGTCACTGACTACGACCGAATAAGTCAACTATGTGTGGTCAACATTGACAACTCATAACAAGAGTCACAAATGGTCAGAGGGAGAGAAAATGGTTTGGGAAGCCTATGTATTGACTAGAAAGGACAAACAACTTCAATACGTAGTGGCACGGTGTGGCTAATATGCACACCAAACATTCAAACTAGGCATATGTCACTGATCATGACCACATAATTTCAAAATGGGTGGTCAACGTTGACCAACCATAACACGAGTCACAAACGATCAGGACAGGAAACATTGCTATGGGAATATCGGTTCTCAGCTACCAAGTACAACGACCTTCGTTCAGTAGTAGCACGGTGTAGCTACCATGTAGAAGGACCGACTAAAGTAGGCATATGTACTGCCTTTGACCAAAGAAATCCGCTGTGTGTGGTCAACGTTGACAACTCACTATACGAGTCTCAAATGGTCAGAGGGGGTAACAATGGTCTGGAAACACCAAGTATCACATAGCAAGCACAAGGGGCTTCAATACGTTGTGGCACGGTGTGGAGACCATGCACGATGACCACCAAAGTAGGCATATGTCACTGACCATGACCAAGTAATGTCACTAAGTGTGGTAAGCTTTGACAGCTCACAACACGAGTCACAAATGGTCAGGGTGGAAGGTAATGGTTTTTGCATACTAGTTATCTACCAACAAGTACAAATACCTTCGATATGTAGTGGCACAATGTGGCTTCAATGCACAGTGACCAACCAAAGTATGCATACGTCACTAACCATGACACACAAATTTCACTTCATGTGGTCAACGTTGAAAATGCATAACACGAGTCACAAATGGTCAGAGGGGAAAACAATGGACTGGGAAGCCTATATATTGGCTTGAAAGGACAAAGAACTTCAATACGTAGTGGCACGGTGTGGCTAATATGCACACCAAACAATTAAACTAGGCATATGTCACTGATCATGACTAGAGAATTTCAATATGGGTGGTCAACGTTGACAACTCACTATACGAGTCACAAATGGTCAGAGGGGAAAACAATGGACTGGGAAGCCTATATATTGGCTTGAAAGGACAAAGAACTTCAATACATAGTGGCACGGTGTGGCTAGTATGCACACCAAACAATGAAACTAGGCATATGTCACTGACCATGACGAAAGAATTTCACACTCATGTGGTGAACATTGAAAACGCATAACACGAGTCACAAACGGTCAGGACAGGAAACATTGCTATGGGAATATCGGTTCTCAACTACCAAGTTCAACGACCTTCAGTCAGTAGTAGCACGGTCTGACTACCATGCACAATGACCGACCAACGTAGGCATATGTACTGCCTTTGACCAAATTAATCCGCTGTGTGTGGTTAACGTTGACAACTCACTATACGAGTCACAAATGGTCAGAGGGGAAAACAATGGACTGGGAAGCCTATATATTGGCTTGAAAGGACAAAGAACTTCAATACATAGTGGCACGGTGTGGCTAGTATGCACACCAAACAATGAAACTAGGCATATGTCACTGACCATGACGAAAGAATTTCACACTCATGTGGTGAACATTGAAAACGCATAACACGAGTCACAAACGGTCAGGACAGGAAACATTGCTATGGGAATATCGGTTCTCAACTACCAAGTTCAACGACCTTCAGTCAGTAGTAGCACGGTCTGACTACCATGCACAATGACCGACCAACGTAGGCATATGTACTGCCTTTGACCAAATTAATCCGCTGTGTGTGGTTAACGTTGACAACTCACTATACGAGTCACAAATGGTCAGAGGGGAAAACAATGGACTGGGAAGCCTATATATTGGCTTGAAAGGACAAAGAACTTCAATACATAGTGGCACGGTGTGGCTAGTATGCACACCAAACAATGAAACTAGGCATATGTCACTGACCATGACGAAAGAATTTCACACTCATGTGGTGAACATTGAAAACGCATAACACGAGTCACAAACGGTCAGGACAGGAAACATTGCTATGGGAATATCGGTTCTCAACTACCAAGTTCAACGACCTTCAGTCAGTAGTAGCACGGTCTGACTACCATGCACAATGACCGACCAACGTAGGCATATGTACTGCCTTTGACCAAATTAATCCGCTGTGTGTGGTTAACGTTGACAACTCACTATACGAGTCACAAATGGTCAGAGGGGAAAACAATGGACTGGGAAGCCTATATATTGGCTTGAAAGGACAAAGAACTTCAATACATAGTGGCACGGTGTGGCTAGTATGCACACCAAACAATGAAACTAGGCATATGTCACTGACCATGACGAAAGAATTTCACACTCATGTGGTGAACATTGAAAACGCATAACACGAGTCACAAACGGTCAGGACAGGAAACATTGCTATGGGAATATCGGTTCTCAACTACCAAGTTCAACGACCTTCAGTCAGTAGTAGCACGGTCTGACTACCATGCACAATGACCGACCAACGTAGGCATATGTACTGCCTTTGACCAAATTAATCCGCTGTGTGTGGTTAACGTTGACAACTCACTATACGAGTCACAAATGGTCAGAGGGGAAAACAATGGACTGGGAAGCCTATATATTGGCTTGAAAGGACAAAGAACTTCAATACATAGTGGCACGGTGTGGCTAGTATGCACACCAAACAATGAAACTAGGCATATGTCACTGACCATGACGAAAGAATTTCACACTCATGTGGTGAACATTGAAAACGCATAACACGAGTCACAAACGGTCAGGACAGGAAACATTGCTATGGGAATATCGGTTCTCAACTACCAAGTTCAACGACCTTCAGTCAGTAGTAGCACGGTCTGACTACCATGCACAATGACCGACCAACGTAGGCATATGTACTGCCTTTGACCAAATTAATCCGCTGTGTGTGGTTAACGTTGACAACTCACTATACGAGTCACAAATGGTCAGAGGGGAAAACAATGGACTGGGAAGCCTATATATTGGCTTGAAAGGACAAAGAACTTCAATACATAGTGGCACGGTGTGGCTAGTATGCACACCAAACAATGAAACTAGGCATATGTCACTGACCATGACGAAAGAATTTCACACTCATGTGGTGAACATTGAAAACGCATAACACGAGTCACAAACGGTCAGGACAGGAAACATTGCTATGGGAATATCGGTTCTCAACTACCAAGTTCAACGACCTTCAGTCAGTAGTAGCACGGTCTGACTACCATGCACAATGACCGACCAACGTAGGCATATGTACTGCCTTTGACCAAATTAATCCGCTGTGTGTGGTTAACGTTGACAACTCACTATACGAGTCACAAATGGTCAGAGGGGAAAACAATGGACTGGGAAGCCTATATATTGGCTTGAAAGGACAAAGAACTTCAATACATAGTGGCACGGTGTGGCTAGTATGCACACCAAACAATGAAACTAGGCATATGTCACTGACCATGACGAAAGAATTTCACACTCATGTGGTGAACATTGAAAACGCATAACACGAGTCACAAACGGTCAGGACAGGAAACATTGCTATGGGAATATCGGTTCTCAACTACCAAGTTCAACGACCTTCAGTCAGTAGTAGCACGGTCTGACTACCATGCACAATGACCGACCAACGTAGGCATATGTACTGCCTTTGACCAAATTAATCCGCTGTGTGTGGTTAACGTTGACAACTCACTATACGAGTCACAAATGGTCAGAGGGGAAAACAATGGACTGGGAAGCCTATATATTGGCTTGAAAGGACAAAGAACTTCAATACATAGTGGCACGGTGTGGCTAGTATGCACACCAAACAATGAAACTAGGCATATGTCACTGACCATGACGAAAGAATTTCACACTCATGTGGTGAACATTGAAAACGCATAACACGAGTCACAAACGGTCAGGACAGGAAACATTGCTATGGGAATATCGGTTCTCAACTACCAAGTTCAACGACCTTCAGTCAGTAGTAGCACGGTCTGACTACCATGCACAATGACCGACCAACGTAGGCATATGTACTGCCTTTGACCAAATTAATCCGCTGTGTGTGGTTAACGTTGACAACTCACTATACGAGTCACAAATGGTCAGAGGGGAAAACAATGGACTGGGAAGCCTATATATTGGCTTGAAAGGACAAAGAACTTCAATACATAGTGGCACGGTGTGGCTAGTATGCACACCAAACAATGAAACTAGGCATATGTCACTGACCATGACGAAAGAATTTCACACTCATGTGGTGAACATTGAAAACGCATAACACGAGTCACAAACGGTCAGGACAGGAAACATTGCTATGGGAATATCGGTTCTCAACTACCAAGTTCAACGACCTTCAGTCAGTAGTAGCACGGTCTGACTACCATGCACAATGACCGACCAACGTAGGCATATGTACTGCCTTTGACCAAATTAATCCGCTGTGTGTGGTTAACGTTGACAACTCACTATACGAGTCACAAATGGTCAAAGAGAGAGACAATGGGTTGGGAACACTAGTTATCAACTAGGAAGTACAAAGACCTTCAACAAGTAGTGGCACGGTATGGCTAGCGTACACAGTGACCAACGAAAGGATGCATACGTGACTGACTACGACCGAATAAGTCAACTATGTGTGGTCAACATTGACAACTCATAACACGAGTCACAAATGGTCAGAGGGAGAGAAAATGGTTTGGGAAGCCTATGTATTGACTAGAAAGGACAAATAACTTCAATACGTAGTGACACGATGTGGCTAATATGCACACCAAACAACCAAACTAGGCATATGTCACTGATCATGACCACATAATTTCAAAATGGGTGCTCAACGTTGACCAACCATAACACGAGTCACAAACGGTCAGGACAGGAAACATTGCTATGGGAATATCGGTTCTCAGCTACCAAGTACAACGACCTTCGTTCAGTAGTAGCACGGTGTAGCTACCATGTAGAAGGACCGACTAAAGTAGGCATATGTACTGCCTTTGACCAAAGAAATCCGCTGTGTGTGGTCAACGTTGACAACTCACTATACGGGTCAAAAATCGTCAGAGGGGGTAACAATGGTCTGGAAACACCAAGTATCACATAGCAAGCACAAGAGGCTTCAATACGTTGTGGCACGGTGTGGAGACCATGCACGATGACCACCAAAGTAGGCATATGTCACTGACCATGACCAAATAATGTCACTAAGTGTGGTAAACTTAGACAACTCACAACACGACTCACAAATGGTCAGGGTGGAAGGTAATGGTTTGTGAATACTAGTTATCTACTAGCAAGTACAAATACCTTCTATGTGTAGTGGCACAATGTGGCCTCAATGCACAGTGACCAACCAAAGTATGCATATGTCACTAACCATGACGAAGAAATTTCACGTGTGTGGTCAATGTTGAAAACACATAACACGAGTCACAAATGGTCACAGGAGAAAACAATGGACAGGGGACACTAGTTATCAACTAGCAAGTACAAAGACCTTCAACAAGCAGTGGCATGGTATGGCTAGCATGCACAGTGACCAACCAAAGGATGCATACGTCACTGACTACGACCGAATAACTCCACTATGTTTGGTTAACATTGACAACTCATAACACGAGTCACAAATGGTCAGAGGGAGATACAATGGTTTGGGAAGCCTATGTATTGACTAGAAAGGACAAAGAACTTCAATACGTAGTGGCACGGTGTGAATAATATGCACACCAAACAACCAAACTAGGCATATGTCACTGATCATGACCACAGAATTTCAATATGGGTGGTCAACGTTGACCACCCATAACATGAGTCACAAACAGGCAGGGCAGGAAACAATGCTATGGGAATATCGGTTCTCAACTACCAAGTTAAACGACCTTTAGTCAGTAGTAGCACGGTGTGGCTACAATGCACAATGACCGACCAACGTAGGCATATGTACTGCCTTTGACCAAAGAAATCCACTGTGTGTGGTCAACGTTGACAACTCATAACACGAGTCACAAATGGTCAGAGGGGGAAACAATGGTTTGGGAACACCAATAATCACATAGCAAGCACAAGGGGATTCAATACGTTGTGGCACGTTGTGGGGACCATGCACGATGACCAACCAAAGTAGGCATATGTCACTGACCATAACCAAGTAATGTCACTAAGTGTGGTAAACTTTGACAGGTCACAACACGAGTCACAAATGGTCAGGGTGGAAGGTAATGGTTTGTGAATACTGGTTATCTACTAGCAAGTAGAAATTCCTTCAATATGCAGTGGCACAATGTGGCTTCAATGCACAGTGACCAACCAAAGTATGCATATGTCACTAACCATGACAAAAGAATTTCACTTCATGTGGTCAACGTTCAAAACGCATAACACGAGGCACAAATGGTCAGGGGGGGAAACAATGGGTTGGGAACACTAGTTATCAACTAGGAAGTACAAAGACCTTCAACAAGTAGTGGCACGGTATGGCTAGCGTGCACAGTCACCAACCAAAGGATGCATACGTCACTGACTACGACCAAATAAGTCAACTATGTGTGGTCAACATTGACAACTCATAACACGAGTCACAAATGGTCAGAGGGAGAGAAAATGGTTTGGGAAGCCTATGTATTGACTATAAAGGACAAATCACTTCAATACGTAGTGGCACGGTGTGGCTAATATGCACACCAAACAACCAAACTAGGCATATGTCACTGATGATGACCACATAATTTCAATATGGGTGGTCAGCGTTGACCAACCATAACACGAGTCACAAACGGTCAGGACAGGAAACATTGCTATGGGAATATCGGTTCTCATCTACCAAGTACAACGACCTTTGTTCAGTAGTAGCACGGTGTGGCTACCTGTACAAGGACCGACCAAAGTAGGCATAGGTACTGACTTTGAAGAAAGAAATCCGCTGTGTGTGGTCAACGTTGACAACTCACTATACATGTCACAAATGGTCAGAGGGGGAAATAATGGTTTGGGAACACCAAGTATCACATAGCAAGCACAAAGGCTTCAATACGTTGTGGCACGGTGTGGAGACCATGCACGATGACCACCTAAAGTAGGCATATGTCATTGACCATGACTAAATAATGTTTCTAAGTGTGGTAAACTTTGACAACTCACAACATGAGTCCCAAATGGTCAGGGTGGAAGGTAGTGCTTTGTGAATACTAGTTATCTACTAGCAAGTACAAATACCTTCAATATGTAGTGGCACAATGTGGCCTCGATGCACAGTGACCAACCAAAGTATGCATATGTCACTAACCATGACGAACAAATTTCACGTATGTGGTCAATGTTGAAAACGCATAACACAAGTCACAAAAGGTCAGAGGGGAAAACAATGGATTGGGAACACTGGTTATCAACTAGGAAGTACATTGACCTTCAACAAGCAGTGGCACGGTATGGCTAGCGTGCACAGTGACCAACCAAAGGATGCATACGTCACTAACTACGACCGAATAAGTCCACTATGTGTGGTCAGCATTGACAACTCATAACACGAGTCACAAATGATCAGAGGGAGATACAATGGTTTGGGAAGCCTTTGTATTGACTAGAAAGGACAAAGAACTTCAATACGTAGTGGCACGGTGTGGCTAATATGCACACCAAACAACAAAACTAGGCATATGTCATTGATCATGATCACAGAATTTCAATATGGGTGGTCAACGTTGACCAACCATAACACGAGTCACAAACGGTCAGGACAGGAAACAATGCTATGGGAATATTGGTTCTCAACTACCAAGTACAACGACCTTCAGTCAGTAGTAGCATGGTGTGGCTACCATGCATAATGACCGACTAAAGTAGGCAAATGTACTGCCTTTGACCAAAGAAATCCGTTGTGTGTGGTCAATGTTGACAACTCATAATACGAGTCACAAATATTCAGAGGGGGAAACAATGGTTTGGGAACACCAAGAATCACATAGCAAGCACAAGGGGCTTCAATACGTTGTGGCACAGTAGGCATATGTCACTGACCATGACCAAGTAATGTCACTAAGTGTGGTAAGCTTTGACAACTCACAACACAAGTCACAAATGGTCAGGGTGGAAGGTAATGGTTTGTGAATACTAGTTATCTACTAGCAAGTACAAATACCTTCAATATGTAGTGGCACAATGTGGCTTCAATGCACAGTGACCAACCAAGGTATGCATATGTCACTAACCATGACGAACAAATTTCACTTTATGTGGTCAACGTTGAAAACGCATAACACGAGTCACAAATATTCAGAAGGGGAAACAATGGTTTGGGAACACCACGTATCACATAGCAAGCACAAGGGGTTTCAATACGTTGTAGCATGGTGTGGGGACCATGCACGATGAGCAACCGAAGTAGGCATATGTCACTGACCATGACCAAATAAAGTCACTAAGTGTGGTAAACTTTAACAACTCACAACACGAGTCACAAATGGTCAGGGTGGAAGGTAATGGGTTGTGAATACTAGTTATCTACTAGCAAGTACAAATACCTTCAATATGTAGGGGCACAATGTGGCTTCAATGCACAGTGACCACCCATAGTATGCATATGTCACTGACCATGTCAAAAGAATTTCACTTCATGTGGTCAACGTTGAAAACGCATAACACGAGTCACAAATGGTCAGAGGGAAAAACAATGGATAGGGAACACTATTTTTCAACTAGGAAATACAAAGACCTTCAACAAGCAGTGGCACGGTATGGCTAGCGTGCACAGTGACCAACCAAACGATGCATACGTCAGTGATTACGACCGAAGAAGTCCACTTTGTGTGGTCAAATTGACAACTCGTAACACGAGTCACAAATGGTCAGAGGGAGAGAAAATGTTCTGGGAAGCCTATGTATTGACTAGAAAGGAAAAAGAACTTCAATACTTGGTGGCACGGTGTGGCTTATATGCACACCAAACAACCAGACTAGGCATATGTCACTGACCATGACCAAATAATGTCACTAAGTGTGGTAAACTTTGACAGCTCACAACACGGGTCACAAATGGTCAGGGTGGAAGGTAATGGTTTGTGAATACTAGTTATCTACTAGCAAGTACAAATACCTTCAATATGTAGTGGCACAATGTGGCCTCAATGCACAGTGACCAATCAAAGTATGCATTTTTCACTAACCGTGATGAACAAATTTCACGTATGTGGTCAATGTTGAAAACGCATAACACGAGTCACAAATGGTCAGAGGGGAAAACAATGGATTGAGGACACTAGTTATCAACTAGCAAGTACAAAGACCTTCAACAAGCAGTAGCACGGTATGGCTAGCGTGCACAGTGACCGACCAAATGATGCATACGTCACTGACTACGACCGAATAACTCCACTATTTGTGGTCAGCATTGACAACTCATAACACGAGTCACAAATGGTGAGAGGGAGATACAATGGTTTTGGAAGCCAATGTATTGACTAGAAAGGACAAAGAACTTCAATGCGTAGTGGCAAAGTGTGGCTAATATGCACACCAAACAACCAAACTAGGCATATGTCACTGGTCATGACCACCGAATTTCAATATGGGTGGTCAACGTTGACCAACCATAACACGAGTCACAAACGGTCAGGAGAGGAAACAATGCTATGTGAATTTCGGTTCTCAACTACCAAGTACAATGACGTTCAGTCAGTAGTAGCGCGGTGTGGCTACCATGCACAGTCATTGACCAACGTAGGCATATTCACTGCCTTTGACCAAAGAAATCCGCCGTGTGTGGTCCAAGTTGATAAATCATAATATGAGTCACAAATGGTCAGAGGGGGAAACAATGGTTTTGGAGCACCACGTATCACATAGCA
>SZWC01025022.1:4005-35975 GCA_023375785.1 Penium margaritaceum | reverse complement strand
CATATACATATACATATACATATACATATACATATACATATACATATACATATACATATACATATACATATACATATACATATACATATACATATACGTATACATATACGTATATGTATACGTATACGTATACGTACACGTATACATATACATATAGATATAATTATACATATACATATGCATATACATATACATTTACATATACATATACATATACATATACATATGCATATGCATATGCATATACATATACATATATAATCAACATATACATATACATTGACATAAACATATGGGGACGGTGAATTATTGCTCCCAAGAGTAATGATTGATTCTTGTTCTCCTTCATCTCACTATTGACTCTACCTTTAACAATATCCTTCAAGCCCATGCTCCTGTCGATAGTGTCTAACAAAACATGTTTGACACCATTTAGCAAATCTGTATTCAAGAACCATTAGGGCGCCTCTACCATGTCCACACCAAAAGACCCCACCTTCTTGCTATCAACCAAATTCCTCCATTGCCCTCTTGACCTCCATAGACGTCGCTTCTTCTCCCACTAGCCTTCTTGACTACTTCATCCCCCGGATTGCACCCTTAATTGTTAAATGGTCATCATCTTTACGGGGGGTCATAAAACTACACAAGATGACCAGAACAAATAAAAATCCTCTATCTCCATCTCTTAGGTCTTTCGAGTAGTCTCTATTATGGTTTAGCTTTGGTGTGAGCCATGTCGGTCCAAAGTACCTCTAGCTGATGTTATTCAACCAACTAACAAACATCCAATCGAGCTATCCCCTAATAAGCAAAAACATTGCAAGCACATTCAAACAGTGTTGAAGAATCCATTTCATGTTCGTTGTGCTGTTCTTATGCATACATGGAGGATGTTCATTCCCTCCAAGGTTGACCAAAAACAATCTTTTCATCCTGTTCGCCTTTGGTTTGGTCACCTCGTCTCCATGTCTCCGCTCTGCCCGCTTCTCACTCATCTTTCCTTCGCCATCCAATTTTGTCTTTTGCCTTGGCATCACTTTGCCTCGTCACTCTTGCTCCTACCCTAAGCTTATCTTGACACCACCACACTAAGCTCTCATCTGCGACATTTTCTCCTTGCACTCTTGTGTACGTGATCAGGCTACAATTTTCTCCTCCAACGCTCTTACCTACATTTCAACCCAACTCCTTGAATCGGCTCACAGCCTTTTGCTTCTAACCTTGCTCTTTTGTGCATCTTTAGGACACATTGCTCCTACGTGCTTCTACCATCACAATTTTTTTGGTCCTTTCATTCTTATGACACATTACTACCCATTTGCCATGTACACTCCTCCACACCTTGTCTCACATATTAGAGATCTTGAGGCTAAGGTTCATGAAGTTTATCCTTCATGCATGGCTTGGATGGAATCACCTACCAACTCAATGTGGATGTGGAAATGGAAAAATGACCACTCTAAAGCCATTGGTATGGGAATAACAGGTTTAGGTGGCAAAAGAAATGGGAAATGTGCCACTTGATGTTAAGGATCACCATGCACACAAAGGACTTGAATATCATCGTCATTCATCCTTGGGCGTACCACATATCCTACTATGGCCTAAAACTGACCCCCAAAAAAACCCTTGAGCTCGACTTTGTTGCATAACTAGGTTCTCTCCTTATATCTAACATGCAAAAACTCCTTAAAACATAAGCGTTGAAAACTTTCGGGCTCACTTCATGCTTACACAAAGCTCTCGAGGAAGGAGATGCCAGAAAAACATACATCAATCATTTTCTTTTGGTTGTTTGTGTGCATGTTTGACCCAGACTCTTAAACATTTCTGAATTCTAGAGACCCATGATTCTACAAGGCCTTGTATCCATTGTGCAAAAACTCATCCCCTATTGTTTGAAATAAAGAAAGAAATCCTCTCAAACAAAATGTTTGAATTTAGGCGGCAGTACGATACATGTGAAAGCCTTTGTTCTCCACTCTGGTCTTGGAATGGTATCTCAGGTTGCCCAGAGCATAATTCAGTTTATTGCATGTGGATGTTGCTATAGCATTTTCAAACATCTCTTAGCCATGTATATGAACATTGTTTGCTTTATTGTACATGGATGTTGCTACACCATGCATGAGTACCTCCAAGCCTTCACGAGTCAAATCAATATTGATTTCATGTGATTGTGTACTCTTTCCTTCAAGATGACATGGGAAGTCGTGCAAATTCAAATAATGGGAAAGCTTTTGTTTTTCATGCATGCATACATCATGCCTTGCACCTCTAGCCTTGTTGTATGGGAGGTCATGCCGACATCTCTTACTTTGATGTGAAGTTTGACCACTTACATACGAGTGAAGGAAAACTATTCAAAACATAGGAAGTGTGCTTCGGTTGACCTCCTGTGCCTTGAGAATCTACACTAAGTGGGTGAGAAGAATGGCCAATTTCCTTGCTCCTTCTGCATGCTTTTCAAGTTCCAATCAGAGTGCCAATGTGAATGTACATATATGTGGGGAAACGGTCTCATGTTTTGATTTTTTTATCAAACAAACCAAATCACGTCCATGATATTAAAAGTGTTGCAATGTGTCAGTCATGGCAGACCGCAACAAGGTCCGCGTAACGTATCTGTGTTTGGCATCTATGTTTGAATTAATCATTCATAATCCTCCCATCCTTGTTCCCATACCGGTCACTTGGGAACTCAAGGAAAGATCATTCATCCACGCAGGGAACAATAGGAGATCCTACAATGTCATGTTTGGAGTGTATGAGGAATAAGGAGGCCAAGTTCTCTCTTCAAAGGGGAAAAGTATCTCTTTTCCATACAAGTAACACTCGTCTACGAATTCTGTTTGTGCAGTGCCGGAGATTCACACGAGTGCTACAACTCCATTCTATGTAAAGATGATAACAAACCTGCCCTTTTTCAAGGTGTTATTAGGAAAACAAACCCATACAATGCTCTTATTGCACTTCACTTAGCTATATTCTTTGATATGAGTACAATTAATCTAATAAACAATGCACGATAAACATAAACAAAATAGGAAATGGTTTTGTTGCACTTCTTACTAACCATCATGCACCAAATAAGAAACAAGTTGGACTGGTGAAATGCTCCTAGTTTGCACCACATTTTGAGAAATGCAACGTGTTTGTAACTTAAATAAACCATTTTCTTGGTTTGAAAACTTAACGACAAGATGCCACAAAGTTGTAAAATAATGCCATCACTTGAGTGAATTTTGAGAAAACGTGGCATATGCCACCAATATTCGCCTTTGATTAGGAAACAACATGGAACAGGACCTTATGTTCTACGAGAGTGTGACCATATACCCAAAAAATTCCCAATAGATCTCATACATCCAGTAACTGCTCTTTAACTATGCCATATCCATCAGTTGTGTACTTAAAATCTAACATACCCACATGTGGTAAAGAAGCAACAAGCTATCCATAAAAAATGCACTCAAACATCATGTTGACGCTGCATGAAACACAACGTTGGAATGCTAACGACATCAGTGTGCTTGAACAATCACAAACCCCAAATTTGGGTTGTTTGTGATTGTTCGATGGAGGGGTTTGCGCATGGTTTGCAAGGGGGGTCCGAGACACCCAATGCGTCAAAAGGGAACTTACTGGGCCCCGCGGTAGCGAGGCCCAGCAAGTGCTGGCATAAAGAATTAAAAAACCTCAACCCTGAATGTGATTTAGGGTTGGGTTTGAAAGTAGTTTGCAGGTAAAAGAGGTAAGGTTTGTGTGCCTGTCCAAAAAAAAAGGAAAAAGGGCTTCATTGTGATCTCGCAAGTGAGTTTCTTGGTCGCTTCTCTTGTTCCCTTGCAAGATCGTGACCTTAAGGAAGAGGAGAATTGCAATGGAGCAATTCTCGCTCAATTGAGGAGGATCACATGACTCTCCTTGCCATGATGGATCAACGACGCATGTCACTGATCGAGCATGGGGAGCAAGCTGGATACCACATTCAAAAATCTTAAAGTGCTAGACATGGCACACATGAATTTTTGCTTGTGGATATGGGAGGGTCTGCCCTTTGAGATCATGGATATCCTGGCTATTTCGCCCTATGTTTTGCCAGCTTGGACACGCAATAGCTGGAAAAAATGAATGACAAGGTACCACGGCATTTTAGATTGATGACGCCATGCATCACTTGGGTAAGTTCCGGGTAATCTTGAAATTATGTGGCATATTTCCCTAGTATTCACCCTTGAAAAAAGGGAAGGACATATAATGGAGTGTTATTTCTTGCTAGATTGGTCATGTGAAAAAATGGCACATCAATCTTCGATGCCAGATTACTCACCCATTGGACATGCTAACCAAACACGTTTTGAACCTTCTTTGAAGACACTCATATTTGGTATTTCAAAACAACACTAAAGACAGTTTAGCTATCGATGAGATCAAAGGTGATACAAATTGAAATGGCTTCCAATTGAATCAAACTCTTGTATGCTTAATTTTTTATGCACCTCGTACCATGTTTATGCTCACTAACCTAAGTTTGATAACACAAAATGTTTTCTTAACGGATGTTTTCTTCTTGTAATCTATTCACTTATGGCATCTTGTCATTAAAGTTTCAAACCGAGACCATTCTTCACTTAAACCTCAAGCTTGGGACGTTCCTCATGTAATCCACAAGGTATGTAGCACATAACCAATTGAATCAAAAGAGAATTTGCCTCATTATAGGCACAAAAGTTGAAATGAAACACCCACAATAATACCCCTCTACTTATAAGGACTTGTTAAGGGGGCAGGTCAATGCCCAACCTAGCCGCAGAGCCAAGGAGTACATCAATTTCAACAAGCCTTTTTTTCTCCGCCACCACATAAGGATTCTATTTCCAACTGCCAAAAGGCAACATCGAGAAAATGACAATCCATTTCTCTATTACATGGATATGAAGAACATGTATGTCATAGCTTTTGTCACAAAACTAGACCTGATGGCATATTTCCAACAAAACATTACTCATGAATAACTCCTACTATAGAACCAGACACTATGTTGAAACAAGGGAAAATCCGTTGACGAGAGCACATAGTGTACCTGTACAAGCGATAAAAATTCCAATCGTCTAGGTTCCATGTGCAATAAATAGGTGATGTAACAAATGAAAATGGAAACAAGGTAATTTTCAAATAAGAATAGTTTTAGTGACTCCTGAGCCATAGCCCACGCTTGCAGAAGTTATAAGAGAGACATAAAGCTAGGTAAAAACCACGTTCAAGTACCTCACAAACATTGCAAGTGTGAGTCAGATGGATTGGCCACTCCACTCACGTGAAGGAGGTTGTAAAGTTTTCTATTACCCTACTGACTTTTAGATTTGTAGATTGAGCAGACTTGAATTTAGAAATCTTTTTATTTCGTCAACCAAGTTATTTCTTTCTGTTTTCTTAGAACATGTCGAGTGGAAGAAGGTGGAACCTTCATTTCGTCAATTGGTCCTATACAATTTTTTAAATTCAGCGAAGTAGCAATTTTCCTACACTCGACAACGTGGTGTGTGTTCACTTGTACGCCATTTCTTAGGATCCGTGAAACATTGCGTACGGATGACTACGAGGGCCGCCGTGTGCGCTCGACGCGGTGGGTGGTCTCACACCCGTTCGTAGCATCTCCGCAATGTATCCACACCTGTTCGCCATGTCTACAACTTCAATATGGTGGATAGTGAAGGAATTGCTAGCTAGGTGCTCTCACACCGGAAAGCCTAGAAACTGCACCATGTGAGAGTTGGCGACAGTCGGCGTTTCTGTGCGCGACAACACTTTTTCCTTAGTTTTTGTGACTCCAGCATGCACAAAAGTCCGTCTTGTCACCTCGCTACGTGAGCAAAGACGGCAGCAGGGCGGAGTGACCCAGGGTTGCTGTCGAGTTGCTACAGCTCCAAGGATGTAACAACCCCTAGCAACTCCGGGTCGCCTCAGCAAACATTTGCAACCATCCTCGCGGTCACAACGACTTGAGCTCGAGTTGAGATCCAGTCGCCCCCCTGATGTGGCGAGGGGGGTTGAGTTTCTACGGTGTGAGACCACCCGGTGAACGCCACATGTCCACGGCATGCGGGGATCCAAATATTTAAATCACCGTTCGATGATTTGAATCACTAGGATATGAAGCTACACACGGAACGTGTATTTCGAACGGATAACGCGGGCTCATAGATGCAAGACAAGGTTCAGAATGAAGCTGATAGTGAACCATGCTTGGTGGCAGCTTAAATTCAAATTTCTGCCTTTTGAATTTTTCAAGTGCCCTTATAAATTCGGCAATGCATTCTATTTGAAGAGATTTGGCAACAAAAAATGGTTAGCATCAAATTCAAAACTCAGCAAGGCATACGTTTACCAACATGCAACATGTCCACACTACCATTCATTCATGTCTTGGAGAGCATCCCATTGTTTATTTTCAACCATTCTCTTGGATCTTTTAACAACTTAAAATGTGAGTCAGAACATTTGTGCAAGGCACCGATCACCTGAAGACTTTTTCTTGGAAAAGGTACGAAGGACTCTGTGACATTTTACTGGTTAAGAAGAATGTACTTTATTATCTTCCAAGTGCATAACAAGCACCATAAGAAGTTGAAAGATGAAATGAACTATCTTTAAGGGAACACCGCTGGTACTAGGGACATTTTTTTCCTGTGTTGAGTTGTTCTGCTTCCTTGCGCTTCCAATCTTGACCTTCATCATACCGTTGCCTACGAAAAATCTTTTGTTCTATGTTGAGTATGACCTAAATACATCGAGCCGTATATCATGATTCATCAACCACTTGCGGAGCTTGATGATCGATTTGCCTGTTACTCATAGTCAGGGAAGATGTCCTCTGCATTTTGTCATGTTGTTGTAGATGTGCCACATCAGGAAGATCTTTCTCCTGAAGCTCTAATCACGCATAATGCACACTTTGTGTAATCCTCTTAGTTACATCTGTTGCGATGCTGAAGAATCTTTCCAAATAAGAGGTATTAGCAATAGCAAGTGGGCAACTCCAACTTCTACAATGCCTGTGACTGGGATGTTTCACCCGCGACAATAGCAGGTGGGCACTGCTCTTATGACCTCTGCTCATCCCCCTCCATGACCAGCCCGACAACTCCGGCCCCTTCAAATCCGCACGAATCCGCATCCGTCGTCCCAATCCCAATGGGTTACAACTGGACCTTCCCTCATCAGACTTACCACAAATTCCTCTCCCACATCCACTTCTTCCAGCACGCGGATGGGTAACACTAACCATTCCCCCAGCAACTGATTTCGATAACTCCGACACCCCACTTGAACGGATACCCCTCACCTCCTGGTCCAGGGTGGCAGCACGCGCCAGGATCTACGCCTCAAGGCCCATTGCAGACTCATGGGCTTCAGGTTCCTGTACAGGGTCCCCTGAACACGACCACACCACACATGCATTCGCAACAGAGCAAGAACCCCTGGTATCACTCAGCGTAAGAGACATAGTCCAATGAGTATTGGACTAGAGATACACAACAGGTGTCCACGCCGGGAATACAGAGTTTGTCCCGCCACACGAGAAAAACCTCCGTGGGAACACCACAGGCGGGTTATCAGGTACACCAGGTGCAGTCAAGGATGGTCAGCCAGTCACACGGTCATGGTTCACCAGCAGCCGCCGCCCCTGTCACCTATGCAACTTTGACAGCCATCTACACTGCCAATGTCCCTTCCGCTTCCCTCGTCCGCACTCAGACCTAGATCATCACGGGAGCCACTAACTACACCATGGTTCCCCTTCCCCACTTCATTCGAACTGACTCTGCTCACCTGTCGCGCATGGGTACCTTCACTAGTGCGACACGCGAAGATCCATGGCAATGGCTTCAGCAGATAGCCCTACAAGCTGCTATGTGTCGCATCCCAGTGGATCTTCTGTAAGCCACGGCTGAACTGCATCTGCAAGGCTCTGCAGCACACTAGTACAATGTGCGGAAGCCTTTTGCTACCTACGAGGATTTTGGCAATGCACTCAATGCACGATTATGGCCCCTTACAAAAGAGGAAGCACTTTCCAAGATTGAGGAGGATGTCATGAAACCAAGAGATGAAATAAAATGCTATGTGGATAAGTTCCTGCTGTGGTCCACTGTTGCCAAAAGTCTGGAAGGTGAGGGAATGCCCTTTTGGGTCTTACTACAGAACCCAATGTGCGCACTCCTGGAAGAAACCAGCACACACATGAACCCGCGGAAGTACCGTAGCTTGCAAAAAGCAAGAGCTGATGCCATAGATAGATACAAGCATATCCGCACTACGAGGCAACAATTGGCACCCACAGAAGCTACAACAATAGGTGGCGGAGGATTGTGCGGCAATCCTCCATCACCAAAAGCCTGTCATGTTTATGGTAGCTTCGAACATCTTGAGGCACACTGCCCACAACGTCGAAGGGAGCAAATCCCTTCCGCACATCACTTAGGGGCAGAACAATGATGCCAATATGATTCGGAACAAAACTGCCAATGGAAAGAGCACCCGCGACCAGACTTGTCCCCAGAGGGAGCTCCAGACATGCATGGGGCTGTCGCGGCAGTGGCGCCTACTCAGCAGGGGCCCCTTCTCCCAACTCTAGCGACTAATCCAACTGCTCCTGGACCCAACGCTGCTAGTGTCGTTGGTACATGGAATGTTTGATTTGGCATGTTAATGGGCGATGATGAAACCACAGAAGAGACACCAATGGAACAGGAGCAACAGCAAATCAACGCTGCAGAAGCCACTAGGTTGGTGGGTTGGACTTAACGAAATGCAATGGATATCCAGAGGGAACTGTGCCAACATAAGGAACAACAAGATGGTATCCTCCAAGAGGAAATGGCTACACGATCAGTACGACCGCATGCTGATGGCAAAGGGGCGGCGGTTAGGATTGCCCAAGCACCAACGGAGCAACCAGCAGGCTTGGCGGTTAGGGCTATGTCAGCACAAAAGATCCTAGCGGCAACACCCGCATCACCGTCGACGCTTCCTCATGTCTCCGATGTGCCCTCAAATCTAGTGGAGGCAATCCTCTCCTGGCCTGTTGTTGGTGTTTCCTTCTTAGATTATCTTGAACTTCATCTTGAGATAGCAACAGAGCTTGACACCTGCTTTCGCAAGGCAGATCAATGCCCTGTTCCAGTAGGAATTTGACTCCCCTATGAACACTTGACGTCTGCCTGCACGCGGGAAACTTGCAAGATCAAGGTGGACCCTGCAGTGCACATCTCCCTCAACGCGATTGACTAGGGATGGACTCCCCAACAACTGGAACCACCACAATAGTATGGCATCTACTATGAGGTGGTGTGCTACAGCGTTTGGACCCTGGGTAATAAGTTCCTCATCATCGTTGACATAGGTGCCACCCATACCACCATTGCTCTTTGCGTCGTTGCAGTAGTTGGGTGGGAAAATCGGGTCCTCCCCACCTGAAGAGTTTTGAGCAACGTGTTGGGTGGCTTCGATGTAGGGGAGAGCAAGGTCCACGACCTCCCAGTCCAAATCGGAACACATCACAAACCCCTCCCACTACAAGTCACACGTGTACGGACATATGACATGCTCATCAGCACAGACTATGTGGTACCGCGGCAAGATAGATTCATCTTCATCCTTGGTGTCATGCAGCTGAGATCAGTGGAAGGCAACAAGGAGTATTCCCTCATCATGGTCACACCACGAACGACACTCCCTCTCACCACCGGGGCCACCATTACCCCTCAGGCTGCACGGTGGGAAGATGCCGTCGCCCACAACCTTCATACCCCACCCCCGTCGCGACAAGAATCTGAGTCCTTTGCGGGCACGGTGCAACTTCCCCATCCTCGTGCACGGCAAATGGGAGAATTTACGCTTGCAAGAGAAGGACTCCCTGATGAAGCACTCAAGGCATTCACAGAGTGGAACAAGTACGTGGTGGAAGCAGAAGTAGACTTAGCCGGCGCGAACGTCGGTACCCGTGCCACCCTCCTTGGTTATTGGCAACAGGGGCAATCCAGCATGGCTAAACGGTATGAGGAAGATGATGACTTCTTCCCGCCGAAGCTATATGCAAAACTAGCACCACCACCGGTTGGATCCTTGTGCCGAGCACATTCTATGAAGAGGATGATGATCGGAGGTGGCGTAGTGATGATGAGTTGGATGTAGGGACAAAACCACATGCGTAGGTGGAGGGACTATGTGGGCGGAGATCTTAAGGAGTGACAATCTGATT
This sequence comes from Penium margaritaceum, assembly GCA_023375785.1. Classification (NCBI taxonomy): domain Eukaryota; kingdom Viridiplantae; phylum Streptophyta; class Zygnematophyceae; order Desmidiales; family Peniaceae; genus Penium; species Penium margaritaceum. Next base: position 25,708 of record SZWC01025022.1, on the reverse strand, counting down.
GGGCGGATCCAAAATGCTGATCAAAGACAGCAAAGATGATAACAGAGAATGATTAATGTGAAAATTGGACACAGGTAAGAATGGCAGGTGCTCATTGATGAAGATTGATGAAGATGAGGATGAAAAGGAAGTTTTAAGAGGATGATAATGGAAGCAGATGAGGGTGTTGAGGCTAGTGAACATGGAGGATATTGGATGGAGCGAGGCAGGTGATGGAAAGATGACGGAGCTTGGAGCTCCTTTGATGTCCAAAGACTAACAGCTTGTGCGCTAATTGGCTGGAGACCGACAAAAAGGAAGACTGGTGGTGTCCGATATCGTGACTCTGAGAGGAGACCTTTTGTAGCAGAGACTTGTCCGAGAGGAGCACACATGTTTGCTGGCGTCTTTTTTCCCAGTTGGCTCAAGACCGACAAGTATGAAAACATGTGGTGTGTGATTTCGTGACTCCAAGCAGAGTTTAAGCTACTGCTGGGGATGAGAAATACAAAGGCGGTGCAAAAAGGCAGCCAAATGTAATGACCCAAAGTGATAGTGAAGGAGATGGCTAAAGATGACGACGATGGAGATGAAAGAGACAAAGCAAGATAAAGCTGATGTAGTGTCGGGAGGAGGGGAAAAGAGTGAGGGTGACGTAGGAGATGGAGGTCGTAGGAAGCTTCAATCAAGATGGCAATAAAGAGCAGGCTGAGAGGTGAAATCAGCTCATCAATGGGGCAGAGACACCAGACATTACCACGTGTGTGAAATTGGATGCAGGGCTTTGTCAAGGCGACAAGGGCCACCAAGGCTGGAGAAGCCGACTAGGCCATGCTGTCGATGTTAGCTACAAATGAAGCTAGTAGGCGTGGCAAGTGGATGCGTCTAGGGCTAGAGAGCACGAGTCACCACGTGCACATACATGGGCGCAGGCAGACATGCTGCTTGTTACTTACCATTGCAACCGAGGATGCAAAGCTAAGTTCGTTGGAATGACTTGTGTAGTGAAACGGAAAACAGTTGTGGCGGATGAAGGACTAACAAAAGAGGGCAACAATGGCGGCGTCGATGTGAGAACTTGGTCTGTGGTCACCAAGTGATGTTCTTTGATGCTCTAATACCACATTAGAAACATTAAAGGGCCAAAGTGTGTGATGGCAGAAGCACATACGTGTAATGTGTTGTGTAGATGCACGAGAGAGTAGGGGTAGAAGTACAAGGCCTTGAGCCGAGCTGAGTAGTTATGTAGAAATACACATAAGGGCATTGGAGGAGACAAATGTAGAGTGATCAGGTAAACAGGAGTATAGCGAGAGACTTTTGGAGATGAGAGCACAATGTGTTGGTATCAAGAGGATCTAAGCAAAGGAGCAAGAGTGATGAAGCAAAGTGATTCAAAGACAAGAGATAAAATTGGATGGCAGAGGAGAAATGGGCAAAAATTGAGCAGAGCGGAGACACGGCAGTGAATTCATGGTACCAGAGGCAAAGACGATGAAGAGAATATTGTGGGTTAAACTTGGAGGGAATGAAAATTCTCCATGTATGTAGTCCTATAGTACAACAAACATGCAATGGCTTCTTGTGCGCTAGCCAAACGGGCTTGTAACATTGTCGCTTATCAGGGAATTACTGGGTATGATGTTCATTGGTTGGTTGATTTACAATGGTTATTGGTAATCTAGAGTGAGGTGGCTCACAGCGGAGTTAAACCCTTCTTGAGATCAATCAAAAGATCCAAGACATGGAGATGGAGGTTTTTGGTTGTCGTGGTCATCTTCTATTGTTTTGAGGTACTGTTAGCAAATCTAGAGACACTGCATGACGCCTGTCCCATTTCCAATCAATGTTGTGGAGCCAATCCAGCTTAAAGCCACAAGAAACTAGCCTAAAGTTGTGTCCTTTACTACCATCTCCATCCTTGCAAGGCAGTCTAGCCTCAGAGCCAAGGAGTACATCAAATTCAACAAGCCTTTTTTTCTCCGCCGCCGCATAAGGATTCTATTTCCAACTGCCAGAAGGCAACACCGAGAACATGATAATCCATTTCTCTGTTACATGGATATGAAGAACATGTATGTCGTGGCTTTTGTCACAAAACTAGACCTGATGCTGTATTTTCCACACAAAAGAACTCATGAATAACTCCTACTATAGAACTTGGCAGTATGTTGACTTAAGGGGAAATCTGTTGACGAGAGCACATAGTGTACCTGTACAAGTGATGTAAGCTCCAATCGTCTTGGTTCCATGTGCAATAAATAGGTGATGTGACATCTGAAAACGGAACCAATGTAATTGTCAAACAAGAATAGTTCTAGTGACTCCCGGGCCATAGCCCACGCTCGCACAAGTTATAAGAAAGACATACAGCTAGGTATAAACCACGCTCAAGTACCTCATGAACATTGCAAGTGTGACAGTCAGATGGATCGGCCACTCCACTCACGTGAAGGAGGTTGTAAAATGTTCTGTTACCCTACTGAATTCTAAATTGGTTGATTGAGCAGTCATGAATTTGGAAATCTTTAATTTTGTCAACCACGTAGTTTCTTTCTGTTTTCTTGGAATTTGTGGAATGACAAGGTGGAACCTTAATCTTGTCAATCGGTCCTTACAATTCTTTGAATTCAGCGAAACTGCAATTCTCCTAAACTTGATGACGTGGTGTGTGATCACTTGTACGCGATCTGTGAGGATCCCTGACAGATTGCGCATGGATGACTGCGAGGGTTGCCGCGTGCGCTCGACATGCGGTGATCGCCACATGTCCAGCGCACGCGGGGATCCAAATATTCAAATCACCGTTGGATGATTTGAATCACCTGGACATGAAGCTACACCTGGAACGTGTACTTTGAACAAACAACGCAGGCTTATAGACGCGGGACAAGGACCAGAATGAACCCGATAGTAAACGATGCTAGGGGGCACTTTTGATTCGATTTTCTGCCTTTTGAATTGTTGTAGTGCCTCGATCAATTCGGCGAAGCATCAAAAAGATTTTGATGCTTTGCCAAACAAGATTCGGCGACAAAAAATGGTTGATATCAAATTCAAAACCTAGCAGGGCATGAGTTTACCTACATGCAACATATCCACACTACCATTTATTCAAATCTTGGAGAGCATCCCATTATTTATTTTCAACCATTCTTTTGGATCTTTTAACCACTTACAATGTGAGTCAGAAAATGTGTGCAAGGCACCGGTCACCAGAAGACTTCTTCTTGGAAAAGGTACCAAGGACCAGGTGACATTTTAGAGGGTAAAAAGAATGTGCTGTACTATCTTCCAAGTGCATAACAACCACCATAAGAAGTTGACAGACTAAATGAACTCTCTTTGGTGAAACATCGCTGGTACTGGGGACATGGTTTCCCTGTGTTAAGTTGTTCTGCTTCCTTGTGCTTGCAATCTTCACCTTCATCATTCCGTTGCTTAGGAAATTTCTTTTGGTGTATGTAGAGGATGATAAAAGAGCATCAAGCCGTAGATCATGATTGATCAACCACTTGCGGAGCTCGATGATCGATTTGCCTGTTACTCATAGTGAGGGAAGGTGTCCTCTGCACTTTGTGTCATGTTGTTGGTGATGTGCCACATCAGGAAGGTTTTTCTCCCGAAGCTCTGATCACCCATAATGAACACTTTGTGTAGTCCGCTTAGTAACTTATGTTGCGGTACTGAAGAATCGTACCAAATGAGAGGTATCAGCAATAGCAGGTGGGCGACTCCAACTTCTACGATGCCTGTGAGTGGGATGTTTAATCCACAACAATAGCACGTGGGCCTTGCTATTAGGACCGCTGCTCAACCCCTCCGTGACCAGCCCGACAACTCCGGCCCCTTCGAATCCGAATGGACCCACGTCCGCTATCCCACTCCCGATGGGTCACAACTGGCCCTTCCCTCATCAGACTTACCAGAAATTCCTCTCCCACATCCACTTCTTCCAGCACGCGGATGGATAACACTAACCATTCCCCCAGCAACCGATTCCGATAACTCCGACACCCCACTTGAATGGATACCCCTGACCTCCTGGTCCAGGGTGGCAGCACGCTCCAGGATCTACGCCTCAAGGTCCGTCGCACACTCATGGAGTTCAGGGTCCTGTCCAGGGTCCCCTGAACACGACCACACCACACATGTCGTCGCAGCAAAGCCAGACCCCCCCTGTATCACTTAGCGCAACAGACACAGTCCAACCAATAGTGGACTGCAGATACACAACAGGGGTCCGCGCCGGGAATACAGAGTCTGTCCCGCCACACGAGACAAACCTCCGTGGGAACACCACCGGCGGGTTATCAGGTACACCAGGTGCAGTCAAGGATGGTCAGCCAGTCACACGGTCATGGTTCACCAGCAGCCGCCGCCCCTGTCACCTATGCAACTTCGACAGCCATCTACACTACCAATGTCCCTTCCGCTTCCCGCGTCCCCACTCAGACCTAGATCATCATGGGAGCCACTAACTACACCATGGTTCCCCTTCCCCACTTCATTCGAACTGACTCTGCTCACCTGTCGCGCATGGATACCTTCACCGGTGCGACACACGAAGATCCATGGTAATGGCTTCACAAGATAGCCCTACAAGCTGCAATTGGCCGTATCCGAGTTGAACTTATGCAAGCCATGGCTAAACTACATCTGTAAGGCGCTGTAGCAGACTAGTAAAACGTGCGAAAGCCTTTCGCTACCTACAAGGTTGATGGCAATGTCCTCGTTGCACGATTTTGGCCCCTCACAAAAGAGGAAACACCTTCCAAGATTGAGGAAGATGTCATGAAACTAGGATACGACATAGAACGCTATGTGGATAAGTTCATTATGCGGTCCACTGTTGCCAAAAGTCCCGAAGGTGAGGGACTGCCCCTTTCGATCCTACTACACAACCTGATCCGCGTGCTTGTGGATGAAATCAGCACACACATGAACCCGCGGAAGTACCGCAGCTTGCAAGAAGTAGGAGCTGACGCCACAGACAGATCCAAGCATATCCGCACTACGAGGCAACAATCGGCACCCATACCAACTATGTTAGTAGGTGGCGGAGCATTGTTCGGTAATCCTCCACCACCAAAAGCCTGTCACATTTGTGGGAGCTTAAAAAATCTTCAGGCACACTGCCCACAATGCCAAAGGGAGCAAATCCCTTCTGCACGACATTAAGCGACAGAACAGTAACGCCAATATGACGCGAAATGGAACCGCCAGTGGAAAGAGCACCTGCGACCAGACTTGTCCCCATGGGGAGCTTCGGACACGCATGGGGCTACCGCGACATTGGCGCCTACTCAGTAGGGACCCCTCCTCCCAACTCTTGATAACCCTCTGTATATGTATTCATGCGTATGTGCCCTCGGGTGTGTAGTGCATGGGGACTCGGCGGTCGGTGGTGATCCACGTTGATAGCGGAGACACGCGCTCGCCAAGCCCGTCACATGGCGGCGTCGTCCTCTTGTCTCATGCACTCCGTCGGCCGTTGACCCTTGCCTGCCCCCACTACCAGACCTAGTTGTGTTCTTGAGATTCATGTGGCATATTGTGCTCGTTTTGATGCAAGACCTAGATTAGACTCCAACTTGCAAGTTTGTAGGACTGTTTTAGGTTTCCTAATGTCTGGCCTAAATGGTGACTTCGCAGGTGCTGTCGCACCTTTTCTAAGCGCATAGGGCAATTTTGCCCTCGCACCCTGTCGAGCGCTGGCAAGCCTCACTCGCCGGCCAACGGGTGAGACTCGATTAGCGAGTCTCATCCGTAACAAGGGGACACCTTGTTACTCGTGCACTAGTACCAAAAATTGCTAGCCGCCCTAGGGTTTTTGGAGCTAGCTTGCTCCACTCTTAACCAAATGAAGTGCCGTTTGTCCATTTGATTTGCAAAGAGATTCTCATGGTATCAGAGTGCTCTTTTGGGCCTGATAGGTGCAATAACTGACCGTAGGAGCTGAAGAAGGGGGCGGCCGCCACTTGGACGCCACGTCAGCTAGGGTGGGTGGGCCAATTGAGGTCGACGAAGGCTATCTAAGGCGTTGACCTTGGCCTAAGGGGGCACGCAAACCCTAGCAAGGCCTCGTGCATGCTGGAGAGGCTTGGGACGGAGCGTCGCTGAGGAAGGAAGGCTCCACGTCTCTCCAAGGACCTCCCAAGGTACCCAAACTGTAACCCCAGGGATGGGCACAGGGTCTTGGGGGGGCGGGATCACTCTTGCAGGATCCAAGGACGTCTTCGGAGGCTTTCCTATAGAGCTTCGAGCTCTCGGCAGAAAACTGGGCCCAAAGTGGGCCCGTCAAATTGCTGCCGAAACTTTCTTGGGCCTCCCTAGCACCATCAGTGGCTAGGCAGACGACAGGAACCACCTTCCAAGCACCATGAGTGAGGTAGCTGGAACAAATGGAAGTGCCAGCAGCGCCGACAATCCTGGAGGCAGCGGTGGTGGGGGCAACGCTCCTAACGTCATCCTTACCGCTGCCGCCATGGCGCAGTTAGGATTGGGCCAGAAGGAACTCTCACCACCACAGATGGGAACGAGGGACTATCTTGCATGGCGGGACATTTTCCTGTCATAGGCAGAGGAACATGGATTGGAAGAACTTTACATGTGCCCGCCTCCAAACACAACAACCGACCTCATGCTACTGCGAGCATTCAACGCCTTAACACGTGCATTGCCTGATTCGCAAGCATATGCCCTGCTCCATTTCCGCTTTGGCGGCAGGGGCGAGGATCCCTCCGATCCACGCAGTGGTGTAGCAGGACCACATGAGGCTTGGCGTCACTTGTCCACGCGTTAAGAAGAACAGGGCATGACCCTTGTAGTGACACTCAGAGATCGCCTCCGCAATCTCTACCCTAAACCAGGTGCGCCACTTGCTGAATTTTGGGATGAAGCCATGGATATTCGCCGTCAACTGCTGGGTCTGGGTGCATCGTGCTCTATCCTAGAGTGGTTGGACCTGGTGCTGCTCTTCCTCGACGAGCAGTACAAGGAGTTTTGGCGTGACCTCCTCCGTCGCCATCCAGTCGCTAAGATTGAGCTCATCGACCTCGCCTCTATCTTTGAAGATCTGCGCAACTACGAAGACATACTAAAGGGAGATGCTGTAGCAGCAGCTACCTTTGGACTGCCGCCTCAGCATTAGCTTCACCCACAGCCGCTGTAGCAGATGATGCCATAGTCGAGGCCCTACGGGATGCCCATGCACTACGTGCCACCGTTCGCTACGGCTCCTTGGTGGGCCCGACGCGTGTACGACGACATGGCGACTCCGCACACTACTAACATGCAGAGGCTCCGCCCACCACTTTCCCTCCAGAGACCACTGCAGCTTCCCAGCCAGGTCCGCACCTTGGGCACACGTACATCACTACATCACACATCTTGCCCATGCACGAGTGGTTGTTTGATACAGCACCATCACATCACATGTCACCTCATCGTCAGTTGTTTGTGTCTCTGTATGCCACTCATGATGTGGAAGGTGTGCGGACGGGCTCAGGGGAGGTGCTGAGGGTTGAGGACATTGGGATTATTGCACTACAGGCATCGGGAGGGGTCATGTGGCTGACTGGGGTTTTGTATGTCCCTCAGCTGAAGGTGAACCTGTTGTCAGGGAGGCAGTTGGATCGCCAATTGGGCATGTTAACGCTGACGCAAGAAGAAAAATGCATGTTGTTTGATGCACACGGTGCATTATTGGCCGATGGACCTTTGCATGCTGACATGCTGTACCGCTTAAGCCTGTTCCCTGCATTGCCCTCCAACCGTGCACAGACCGACCTCATGACCAAAACAGACCAAAAGTATACTGAGCTCATCCACAGAAGACTGGCCCACATCAATACAGAACTGGTCACCGATCTGTTGAAACACCAACCTGCACATGGACTGAGCCCAGACGATTTTCCCCACGGCCTCAAGGCATCTGCCTGTCCGAACTGTCAAGAAGGAAAGGCACACCGACAGAGCTTTCCTGTATCACAACATGTCAGCAAGGTACCCCTCGAGTTGGTGCATGCCGACTTAACTGGACCGGTCGTGCCGGTCTCCTCAGTCCAGTACACGTCATTGTACATTCTAACACTGACAGATGACTACAGCCATTTTCGCTGGGATTTCCCGCTCAAAACCAAAGCGGATGCACAATGAGAAATCATGGAGTGGATTCCTCTTGCTGAATGACAGACTGGGTGCTTTCTGCGCATCCTCCACATAGACAGGGGCGGAGAATTTCTGGGTCCACTCAAAATAGACTTGAAAGCTAGAGGTATTGTGCATCAAACTACTGCACCTTATACCCCTCAACAAAATGGGGTGGCCGAGAGATGGCATAGAACGTTAGGCAATGATCTGCGTACCCTACTGGCAGAGTCAGGTCTGACCTTTAGCTTCCAGCAGGAGGCTGTCAAGTACATTACTTGGGTGTGGAACAAAATACCTCCAGGGCCTCTGCCCAGAACCATCACTCCCTCAGAGAGATGGTTCAAGCAGAAGGCAGACTTACGCCCTGCACGGGTGTGGGGCACTATGGCGTGTGTGTGGTTTGCTGACCCACAACGTAGTCATAAATTGAGCCCACGAGGTAGATGGTGTGTCTTTGTCAGAGTCTCTCATGCCTCAAAGGCATGGAGGTTTTGGGACCCTGTGCATCATGATTTTGTCGCGAGTCGTGATACATCCTTCCTAGAACATATTCCATACAAGGCGTTCAAGGGACTCAAGCATGCACCGGTGCTCACCCTGAGTACGTGAGTGTGCCCATCTCTGTCCCCACCACACAACCTAAGGTTGCACCAATCTCAAGGGAGCAGAAGATCACAAGCCAGGTCACACTGGTCCCTGTAGACTTGCTCACACCGGCTGATCTTACAAGCACCAGTGCAGACTCCTCAGGGTCGCCGGCTGGGCTGACCCCAGTGCAAACCAAACCTGTCAAGCCTGATCCAGTCCGTCGCTCACAGCAAAACGTGGCCAGGGTGGATTGCAGACAGTTCTATCACACTGATGGTCTCACACAACCTGTGCATATCCCCCTAGAGCCTCTTACTGTCGAAGGGGCAAGGGGGCACCCTGATGCAACAGAATGGGAAAAGGCTATGATAGATGAGCTGAACGCTCTCCTCCAGCATGAAGTTTATCAACTGGTGCCTCTTCCCCCCGGAGGTAAAGCCATTAACCTAAAGTGGGTGTTCAAGGTCAAACGGAATATCCAGGTTTTGTTTGATAAACACAAGGCTCGACTGGTGGCCAAGGGTTTCCACCAGATACCAGGGCAAGACTTTACGGACTTTTATGCCCCAGTAGGCAAGTACACGTCAGGTCGCGTGCTGCTGGGGGTTGCGGCACACGAGGACTGGGAAATACACCAAATGGATGTCAAGAATGCTTTCCTGAACGGACCACTAGAAGAGGAGATTTATGTGGAACAACCACCAGGGTTCACTGACAGAACAGACAGAGTCTGGCTTCTGCTAAAGGCACGGTACGGACTGAAACAGGCGCCACGGTGTTGGAACAAGGAAATCAGCCAAACACTAGAACTTGGAGGATTTCTACAAAGTCTGTCCGGTCCCTCCCTGTTCATCCGCAGTGTTCGTGGCACTCCAGTCGCCCTTCTGGTATATGTGGATGACTTGCTGATTCTTTCACCCTCTCTCTCTCTCTCTCTCTCTCTCTCTCTCTCTCTCTCTCTCTCTCTCTCTCTCTCTCTCTCTCTCTCTCTCTCTCTCTCTCTCTCTCTCTCTTGTTTAAGACACAAAAGCACTGCTCACTGCACATTGCCGCATGATTGACTTGGGAGAGGCACACAATTTCCTAGGCATGACCATCACGTGCAATAAAGCTGCACACAGATTGACATTGCACCAGGGACGATTCATAGCACATTCAACAGATCGATTCTCTCACCTTTTGCAACATCTCCCCACACATCATTCACCGATGAGCCCAGACATCAACGGACATCTTCTTGACCCTCACACCACAGACTACGGACCTGAAACAGATCCCACACTGTACAGGCAGATCACTGGTAGTCTCACCTACCTTTCCTCGACCACCCGACCAGATGTTGCCTCTGCAGTGAACACTCTCGCCCAATTCAGCCAGCAACCCCGCAGTGCGCATCAAAAGGATTTGCTGAAACTTCTGCATTATGTGTTTGACACTGCATCCATGGGCCTCGTCTTCTCCCCTGGCACTGGTCCCTTGCTCGATGGATATTGTGACAGTGACTATGCACGGGACAGAAATGCACACAGTCCGGGGGGATACGTCTTCCGTTCATGGGGCACTAGTGTATCATGGCGCAGTGAAAAGCAGTCATGTGTTGCACATAGTGTGGCTCAAACAGAGTACATGGCATTGGGAGAAGCTGCGTGTGAAGCAACTTGGCTGCAACGGCTGTTGGGGGAGCTGGGCATAATTGTGGGTTCCGTACCACTGTACAATGATAGTTCTGCTGCACGTCGTGTCACGGCAAATGACGGCGTACTGCACCCACACACTAAGCACATAGGAGTTGAACATCACTTTGTCCGAGAAGCAGTGGAAGTAGACATTGTCCAAGTGTGTGCGGTGCCTGGAATTGAGCAACTTGATGGCTTCCTCCTCCCCCATCTCTCGGCTCCATCTGCTTGGTTGCATACATGCAACACCCTCGGCCAAGGGGGTGTGATAACCCTCTGTATATATATTCGTGCGTATGTGCCCTCGGGTGTGCAGTGCATGGGGACTCGGCGGTCGGTGGTGATCCACGTTGATAGCGGAGACACGCGCTCGCCAAGCCCGTCACATGGCGGCGTCGTCCTCTTGTCTCATGCACTCCGCCGGCCATCGACCCTTGCCTGCCCCCGCTAGCAGACCTAGTTGTGTTCTTAAGATTCATGTGGCATACTATGCTCGCTGTGATGCGAGACCTAGATTAGACTCCAACTTGAAAGTTTGTAGGACTGTTTTAGGTTTCCTAATGTCTGGCCTAGATGGTGACTTTGCAGGTGTTGTCGCACCTTTTATGGGTGCATAGGACGATTTTGCCCTTGCACCCTGTCGAGCGCCGGCGAGCCTCGTTTGCCGGCCAACGGGTGAGACTCGATTAGCGAGTCTCATCCGTGACAAGGGGACACCTTGTTACTCGTGCACTCGTAGCAAGAACTGCTAGCCGCCCTAGAGTTTTTGGAGCTAGCTTGCTCCACACTTAACCAAATGAAGTGTTGTTTGTCCCATTAGATTCGCAAAGAGATTCTCAACTCTAGTGACCAATCCAACTGCTCCTGGACCCAACACAGCTGGTATCATTGTTACACGGATTTTGTGATTCGGCATGTTGTTGGACGATGATGAAATCACGGAAGAGACCAATGGAACAGGAGCAACAGCAAATCGACACTGCACAAGCCACTGGGTTGGTGGGTTGGACTTTACGCAAAACAATTGATATCTAGAGGGAACTCCGCCAACATGAGGAACAACAAGATGCTATCCTCCAAGAGGCAATTGGTGCATGATCAGTACGGCCGCGTGCTGATCACGAAAGGGCGGCGATCAGGATTTCCCAAGCACGAACGGAGCAACCAAAAGGCTCGGCGGTTAGGCCTATGTCAGCACAAAAGATCCCAGCGGCAACACCTCGACTACCCATGATGCTTCCTCCTCTCTCCCATGTGCTCTCAAATCTAGTGCAGGCCCTCCTCTCCCGACCTGTCTTCAGTGTCTTCTTCTTGGAATATCTTCAACTTCATCTTAAGGTAGCAATAGAGCTTGACACCTGCTTTCGCAAGGCAGATCAACGCCTTGTTCAAGTAGGCATTCAACTTTTCTGTGAGCAATTGACGCTTTCTTGCACGTAAAAAACTCGCAAGATCGAGGTGGACCCCGCGGTGCACATCTCCCTCGACGAGATTGACTAGGGATGGGCTCCCCAACCACTGGATCTACCGCGGTAGCATGACATCTACTATGAGGTGGTGGGCTACAGCGTTTGGATCCTCGGTAAGAAGTTCCTTGCCATCACATGATGATGATAGAGAACGATTAATGGGGAATTGGGCATAGGTAAGAATGGCAGGTGCTGATTGATGACGATCGATGAAGATGAGGATGACAAGGAAGTTTTAAGAGGATGATAATGGAAGCAGATGAGGGTGATGAGGCTCGTGAATATGGAGGATATTGGGTGGAGCGATGTGAACGGCTGAGGAGGCGGCAGGTGATGGAAGGTTGAGGGAGCTCGGAGCTCCTTTGATGTCAAAAGACTGACAGCTTGTGCACCAGTTGGCTGGAGACCAAAAAGAGGGAAGACTGGTGGTGTTCGATGTCATGACTCTGAGAGGAGACCTTTTGTAGTAGAGACTTGTCCGAGAGGAGCACAGATGTTTGCTAACGTCTTGTTTCCCAGTTGGCTCAAGACCGACAAGTAGGAAGACAGGTGGTGTCCCATGTCGTGACTGCGAACAGATTTTTGGCTACTGCTGGGGATGAGAGAGACAACGGCGGTGCAAGAAGGCAGCGAAACATGATGACGCAAAGAAATATTGAACGAGACGGCTAAAGATGATGATGATGGAGATGAAATAGATAGAGCAAGATGAAGCTTATGTAGTGATGGGAGGAGGGGAAAAGAGTGAGGGTGATGTTGGAGATGGAGGTCGTAGGAAGCTTCAATGAAGATGGCAATGGAGAGCAGGTTGAGAGGTGCTATCAGCTCGTCAATGGCGGAGAGACACCTGACATTACCACAAGCGTGAAATTGGATGCAGGGCTTTGTCAAGGCGACAAGGGCCACTAAGGCTGGAGAAGTGGACTAGGCGATGCTGCCGATGTTAGTTACAAATCAAGCCGATGAGGTGTGGCAAGTGGATGCGTCTAGGACTAGAGAGCACAAGTCACCACGTGCATACCCATGGGCGCAGGCAGACATGATGCTTCTTAACTCCCATTGCAGCCAATGATGCAGAGCTGGGTACGTTGGAATGACTTGTGCAGTGAAAGGGACAACAGTAGGTGGCGGATGAAGGGCTAACAGAAGAGGGTAGCAATGGCGGCATCGAGGTGACGACTTGGTCAGTGGTCACCAAGTGATGTTCTTTGATGCTCTAATACCACATTAAAAGCATTAAAGTGTGTAATGGCAGAAGCACATACGTTTAATGTGTTGTGTAGATGCACGAGAGAGCAGGGGTAGAAGTACAAGGCCTTGAGCCGAGTCGAGTAGTTATGTTGAAATACACATAAGAGCACTTGAGGAGACAAATGTAGAGTGATCAGGTAAACAGGAGTGTAGCGAGAGAATTTTGGAGATGAGAGCACAATGTGGTGGTATCAATAGGGTCTGATCAAAGGAACAAGAGTGATGAAGCAAAGTGATGCAAAGACAAGAGATAAAATTGGATGGCAAAGGAGAAATGGGCGAGAATTGGGCAGAGCAGAGACACGGCGGTGAATTCCTGGAACCAGAGGCAAAGACAATGAAGAGACTATTGCGGGTTAAACTTGGAGGGAATGAAAATCCCCATGTATGTAGTCCTATAGTACAACGAACATGCAATGGCTTCTTGTGCGCTAGCCAAACGGGCTTGTAACATTGTCGCTTATTAGGGGATTACTGGGTATGATGTTCATTGGTTGGTTGATTTACAATGGCTATTGCTAATCTAGAGTGAGGTGGCTCACAACGGAGTTAAACCGTTATTGAGATCAATCAAAAGATCCAAGACATGGAGATGGAGGTTTTCGATTGTCTTGGTCATCTTCTATAACTTTGAAGCAATGTTAGCAAGTCTAGAGACACTGCATGACGCCTGTCCCATTTCCAATCAATGTTGTGGAGCCAATCCAGCTTAAAGCCACAAGAATCTAGCCTAAAGTTGTGTCTTTTACTACCATCTCCATCTTTGCAAGGCAGTCTAGCCTCAGAGCCAAGGAGTACATCAACTTCAACAAGCCATTTTTTCTCCGCCACCACATAAGGATTGTATTTCCAACTGCCAGAAGGCAACACCGAGAACATGATAATCCCTTTCTCTATTACATGGATATGAAGAACATGTATGTCGTGACTTTTGTCACAAAACTAGACCTGATGCTATATTTTACACACAAAAATACTCATGAATAACTCCTACTATAGAACTTGGCAGTATGTTGACTTAAGGGGAAATCTGTTGACGAGAGTACATAGTGTACCTGTGCAAGTGATGTAAACTCCAATCGTCTAGGTTCCATGTGCAATAAATAGGTGATGTGACAACTGAAATGGGAACCAAAGTATTTTTCAAACAAGAATAGTTCTAGTGACTCCCGGGCCATGGCCCACGCTTGCACAAGTTATAAGAGAGACATAGGGCTAGGTAAAAACCACGCTCAAGTACCTCACGAACACTGCAAGTGTGACAGTCAGATGGATCGGCCACTCCACTCATGTGAAGGAGGTTGTAAGTTTTTCTGTTACCCTACTGACTTTTAAATGGGTTTATTGAGCAGTCATGAATGTAGAAATCTTTAATTTTGTCAACTAGGTAATTTCTTTCTGTTTTCTGGGATTTTGTCGAATGGCACAAGGTGGAACCTTAATCTTGTCAATCGGTCCTGTACAATTTTTTGAATTCGGCAAAGCGGCAATTCTCTTGCACTCGACGACGTGGTGTGTATTTACTTGTACGCGATCTGTCAGGATCCCTGACAGATTGCCTATGGATGACTGTGAGGGTCGCCGCGTGCGCTCGACATGCGGTGATTGCCACATGTCGAGCGCACGCGGGGATCCAAACATTCAAATCACCGTTGGATTCTTTGAATCACCGGGACATGAAGCTATACCCGGAACGTGTACTTCAAAGAGACAACGCGGGCTTATAGATGCAAGACAAAGACCAGAATGAACCCGATAGTCACCCTTCTAGGTGGCACTTTAAATACATTTATCTGTCTTTTAAATTGTTTTAATGCCTCTATTAATCCGGCGAAGCATCAAATTTGACGAGATCTGGCGACATAACATGGTTAATATCGAATTTAAAACAACAGGGCATGAGTTTACCAACATGCAGCATATCCACACTACCATTTATTCAAAGCTTGGAGAGCATCCCATTGCTTGTTTTCAGCCATTCTCTTTAACATGGCTTGGATCTTTTAACTGCTTAAGACGTGAATCAGAACATTTGTGCAAGGCACCAGTGACCAAAAGACTTCTTCTTGGAAAAGGTACCAAGGACCAGGTGACATTTTAGAGGATAAGAAGATTGTACTGTACTATCTTCCAAGTGCATAACAAGCACCATAAGAAATTGAAAGACAAAATGAAATATATTTGGTGGAACACAGTGGTAGTAGGGCATTTTTTCCCCTGTGTTGAGTTGTTCTGCTTCCTTGCGCTTGCAATCTTCACCTTCATCATGCTGTTGCTTACGATATTTCTTTTGGTCTGTGTAGAGTATGATCTAAAAGAATCAAGCCGTAGATCATGATTGATCAACCACTGGCAGAGCACGATGACCGATTTTCCTCTTACTCATAGTCAGAGAAGGTGTCCTCTGCACTTTGTGTCTTGTTGTTCGCGATGTGCCACATCAGCCTGGTTTTTCTCCTGAAGCTCTGATCACCCATAATGCACACGTTGTGTAATCCACTTGGTTACTTCTATTGCGGTACTGAAGAATCTTATCAGATAAGAGGTATCACGGGGTAGTGGAGGCACCAAATTGCCCTCTCTATTGACCCCCTCCAAATAGGTTGCGTAGTAGGTAGTAGGTGGCGTAGAACACAGAGGTCCATGGGAGAGAGTGGCACCTGTCCCCTGGCTCTCTGGAGCTTTTGAAACATTTGACCACAGGTCATTCGAAGCATTCCGCCTCCCATATGCTTGAATCCTTGTCAACAAAACAACGAGAAAAGAGAACAACCAAGAGAAACATTCTCCCCCATTTATTCAATAATTGTTTTGCAAATTGATATGGCCCTCCTTCAAATGCTCACCCTTGACCCAGTCCTTGTATTAGAGGATGAGGTTTTCTCTCTGCACTTCCTCCATATGATTTCTTATTGATGTTTTGACATTTCATCAGGCGAACATCAATGGCCGGATTCCAACCTCCTATATAAAATAATCACGATTGTTTTAGTCTCGTTCTTTAACAGAGGGACTCGTTTTCATTCCGGTCAAGTGCCTTGGTACATGTGTCTGACACATGCTGTTTAGTTGGAATACATAACAACTTGAATTTACCCTCAACAACTACATCTTTGAGGTAATGGTAATTTTGCTTTATGTGTTTAGTTCTTTTGCGGAGAATAGGATTTCTGCGTAGCACAATTACACCATGGTTGTTGCAATGGATTATAGTTGGTTCCATTTGATGAATGGTAAGCTTGTCCATTATCCAGAGCCAAACTTTCTCGTGCATCATTTTACTTGACACAATGGGATCTCAAAATCCTTCGGCTGCAGATCCGTGGGGAGAGTGACATTAAGGGCACGCTTGAGCACACGAGGGATTCAAAGCCTACCGATTGACACATTGGGAGAGGTGCACGTCGAGAATGAATTGCACGCAACTCGGAAACCTAGGCAGGATTGGTCTGCTGACCCAACTGGAGACAACTCATCCCCCTGACAACCTCTTGTAACCGGAGATTAAAAACTAGGAGACCTGCCACTCCAGGGCCTCGTGACTACAAGTGTAGGCCATCACTGCCGTCACTTCTGCTATTTTCTTAATTTGGCATCTACTAACACACGCCCTACTGCTGAACAGCATGGTGAAGTGCCTGGATTTGGCCTTTGTGGGATAGAACATCCTCTGTAGCATAGTGAGAATCTCCTCGAGGGTGGCCACCTGCCCTGCATGCTACTGCCAAGTATCCTCTTGTGCGGATGGCCTGAGAGTGACGATTCAATGTCTCATGTAATGAGCCACAAGGGGAAGGAGCAGCAGACCCTGAGAGTGACATAAGGGGCACGCTAGTTGTCATCATAGTCGGTAGGATACTTAGGAGGATGTCCCCGAGGGCTTGCTAGAGTGTTGCACTGTTTTCGCAGTTGATAAAATTTCTTCGATGGATTGGCTTTTGAGCCCAGCTTGCATGTTTTGTATTTGGTGTCCACTGACCAGTGCATAATCTATGCTTGTAAATATGTGAAGAGTCCAACTTAAGATTCTACTCCTCTAGGTTTAGATGGTGTTATGCTTCAATCACTGTGCGCGGAGATCTAGTCAAAATAAGTTGAAAGCTGAATTCAAAACAACTTGACATTGGTGCGTGTATCACTCACCGTGCGCCACGGCAGTTTTCATTTGTTTTTGTATTACCAAGCTATTTGATATGAGACTTTGTGCTTCTCCCTAGCCTATCACTTGATGTCTTTCACAGTTGCTTGCTTACTAGTGCATCAGTGGACTAGACAGCGTTGCTATGTCAGCAACAGGAAGATGAGGAGGCTTCTTAGGATTTTCTCTTGGCACTATATCAGTGAGGCATTTCTTCTAGAGATACATTAGTGGTAGCATATGTGAGACTCATTGCTACAGCAATAACCCTGGGAGGACCCACCAACCCACGGCGATCCATCGTAGCAGGTTGCGACATCAGAAATACCTTTGCAAAGAAAGTTGTAACTCCATCACCATGTCCACCAGCATGAATACAATTGAGGGTGGTCCAACCTTTTCAGCAGAAAATGGGACATGTGGTCATCCTATGCAGGCTGTGAAGCTTCTTGGAAGTTTCAATAAAGTCGCAACTGCCACCACGCGGACGTGTATGATTGTGGAAAATCCAAATGATTAGCATTTAAGACAAGTAAGGACTCACTAGAAAGCCCTGGTTGTAACATATCCATCGCATGCATTCGCGCTTTGTTTCATGCCTTGTAGATTACGAGGAGTAAGAACAAGCTCTTGAATCTAGAAAAAAATGTTTATTTTTGGCCATGAAAAATGACGTGACAAATCTGACAACTGTTAAACCTTTTTTTTCTTCACAAAATCACCACCATTACACCCACCATCCTCGGTTGCATTATCGCTTCAAATTCTGCTTGATTTGCACAACCTTCATGTTGACATAAAAACTGTGGATGATGATGTCATCACTTACTCAGCCAAATCATTGACCTTGAAGATAAACGTTTCACGACGGCAATTTCTTTAGAAATGTAGTTGGATTGTTGATCTGATGACTTTTGCATTTTCTCCAAGTATCCTCACGACTATGCTTCATTAACAACTCGATACTTGTATACATATGTACAATCATTTCAACACTTGTCATCAAAGTACACTTACCGCTAATTATAAATTGCTAAAGTGTCCCAAATTCTAAATCTTATTTTGCCTCGTAATTTCTACTTGTTCACCATCTACGCTCCGTCCGGCATAACACTTGGCATCAGATCTCAGCGGTGCTAGAGAGGCATCTGTCTACTTTACCCATTCGGAGGAGTACCTCGCATAAGCTGTGAATGCATCTTACACGTCAAGACTTTCCAGACTTCACTATGACAATGTGAGGCAAGCGAGCGCAACCGACGACCACCAGCGGGTCTTCGGCAAGGAATTCAATGATGGAGGAGCAGAACGTGGCAAAGCATGCGAACCCTGAAGCACCAGCGAATGCTGATGTGGCAGGCTATGCAATAGCTAGAGCAACCCCTACAGCTTCGACGACCAATCCAGTCACGGACTCAATTGCGACAAACCAGATGCCCTTACCAATAGCCTTGACAAAGATACAAGGGATGACAAGTGGCACTGGATGATAGGCGCAGATAAACAATGAACGGGCGAAGAGGATCTCCACACTCAAAGGAATCAACAACCACATGTTCCAATAACTCAACGTTGCGATGGAGGCTATTTACAACGCAAGCGCGCATGAAGCCATGCTCGTCATGAGAAATTCCCAACTCTCAAGCGAACCCAAAAGTTTTCCGGCTCCACCAAAACCATTTGATCCTACAAACTCAAAAGGACCAACAGCTTGGATGTGGCTGACGAGTTTGGAGGTGTACTTCACCACTGCTAGG
Organism: Penium margaritaceum; assembly: GCA_023375785.1. Lineage (NCBI taxonomy): Eukaryota > Viridiplantae > Streptophyta > Zygnematophyceae > Desmidiales > Peniaceae > Penium > Penium margaritaceum. The sequence goes on along the minus strand of SZWC01025022.1, from coordinate 6,696 downwards.
GTCAACGACGAGCAAAAGAAAATTGACCCAGCAGCCACCCTTTTGCGTGGCACAGCTTTAAGTTGGTGGTCCGATGTAAAGACCATGCAACGGCACTAGGACATTGGTGGAGCCTAATCAACGGCCAAAGCACCCGTCTCATATCAACGACCGGAGGCGTTTGCCAGTTCCTCCTTTATCTGCGCCTATCCTCTAGTGCCACTCGTCTACATCAGCAGTCCAACATGGAGCAGTACACACAAAGATTTTGCGATATCATAACGAAAGCAAACATCGTCCCCAAAGAACTTTGTTTTCACTTCCAAAACAGCCTTAGGCGAGATATCCAGCAAGCAATAGCTATCTTCAGCATCCAAAACGACTTGTCGCGGATGATCGCAGGAGTAGAAAGGATCGATAGCGATGACTACATCGCTCGGATCTAGGAATACTACGGCTGGGGACCTCCTAACCACAGTTATCATGGCAAAGGAAGAAAACCAGTCGACGGTCTCCTCGAATCCGATGGAAGTGGACGACGTCGACCAGAGAGAAACTTGAACCTGCTACAACTACAAAAAGTCGGGCACATCGCTTGAAATTGTCAGAGGAAGGAGAAGGTCAAAAAGGGGGGAATGTCGCAAGAAAACGAGTCGGGAAACGGCAGAGGGCATGATTAAAAGGCACAACTCTGGTCCGTGAGGAGAGATCTGGGCTGGATGGTCACCCATTAGAACAGTCTGCATCGTTGCAGAGGGTTTCTAAGATTGCAAAGTTTGACGATGGGTACGAGGACGACCAACCAGTGATACTGCTAAAAATTCAACGTCAAGGATGCAAAAGTCGTAGAATGGTACTGGCACTGTTGGATGGAGGAGCTTCACACAGTTGTGTAAGTGACAACATGGTGCGTAAACTGTTGAACCAAAAATCGTCAATGGAAGACTACAAATACAGAGAATTCAAGAACCACTACGGCTGCAAGTGGGAGATCTACGAGATGTAACGGTCTAGAGAACTTGTCAAATGAGTGACCACAAAATCATCCTCACATGAGAATTCCTCTACTGGCACAATCCGCAAGTCGACTTGAACAGCGGTGATGTCCACGTGGACATCGACATTGCCAAACGACAACTTCCACGAGCAGGACAGAAGCCAATAGCAAACGTGGTAGAGGTGAAAGCAACAGAGGAAGCCGGAGAAGCCGAAGCAATGAAATCGCTCAATGCGGCCAAGCGCTGTCTACGACAAGGAGCTCGTGCGTGGCTCACACATCTCAAGCCAATGGAAGAAGAAGAAGTGGCAGCAGCTGACTCATCATCGGCCTCATCAGCCTCATCGGCATCAACAAAGTTTGCGATGGTACCCAAAGAGTTTGCACCTCTCATCCAAGAGTTTGCAAAACGCCTTCCCTGATGAACTCCCGAAGGCTTTACTTCCTCAGCCAGACATTGAGCATCGCATCGAACTGAAGGCAAGTAGCAGACCTATCGTTCAAGGGGCCTATTGGATTAGTGATCACGAGCTGACCAAGCAGAAAAAGCAGCTCGACAAGACGCTCGTTCAAGGGTTCATCCGCCCATCCACATCACCATACACCGCACCAGTACTATTTGTAAAAACGAAAACTGGCAATGTTAGGATGTGCGTGAAATTTTGGGTGTTGAACGACGCTACCATCAACAAACATTACTGTCTTCCCCGAGCTCACAAAGTTTTTGACCAACTCCGAGAAGCCCGGATTTTAAGCAAAATCGACTTACACAGCGGATATCACCATACATGCTTGGCGGAAGCCGACATCTAGAAGACGACGATCCAAACTCGTTATGGGCACTTTGAGTTCACAATCATGTCGTTTGGACTTACGAATGCCCTCATGACGTTTATGGTGGCAATGAACAACATTCTCTGTCCGTACCTTGACGATTTTGTACCGAGATGACATTCTGGTGTACAGCGCACCCCAAAGGAGCACGATGGACATTTTCAAAAAGTTATCAAAGTTTTACAAAGATAGAAAATTTCAAAAATCTTTCAAAATGCGACTTAGGTCGTTGTTTGATTGAGTTTTTGGATCATGTTGTATACGGTGGAAGGATCACCATGGATCCAGAGATGGTGGCAGGAGTCGCTGCTAACCAGCGTTAAAAAAATCAAGTTTTTCTTGGATTCTGCAATTACTACCGACAATTTGTGCGGAACTACACATGAGTGTCAACGCTTCCTTCCCATCTCACTCGAAAAGAATACGAGTGGTGGTGGGGAGATAGTGAACAAGAAGCGTTCATCGCTTTGTGAAACGGTGAGACCTCGGCGTCAGCCCTACGATTAGCAGATCCAACGGTCGACTACGTCATGGCCAGAAATGCACCAGACCGAGCCATTGGCACGGTCCTTTCGTAAGACCACGGCAACGGCAAACAACCGGTCGCCTACATGTCTCGAAAGCTACAAGGACCGAAACTTAACTACGTAATACACGAGAAGGAGATGCTGGCGGTCGTGCACTCATTCAAGACATGGCGATGCTCCCTGGAATGTTGCCGATGCATCGTGCGCATCGACCACCACACGCTAAAGCATTTGAAGACACAGCCAAATCTTAGTCAACGTCAAACCCGTTGGATGGAGTTCCTTGAATCCGGGTTCGCCTACGAAATCGACTATTGGCCAGGCAAAATCAATCTAGTGGACGCACTCAGCCAC
>SZWC01025018.1:9396-27124 GCA_023375785.1 Penium margaritaceum | reverse complement strand
GGACGGATCACCATGAATTCGAACAAAGTAGAGGTAGTCACTAATTGGCCAATGTCCACAAACGTTTGGGGCGTCCAAGAATTTTTGGGATAAAGCAACTACTACCTTTAACTTGTGAAAGACTATGCTTGAGTTTCAGCGCCTCTCTCTGATCTCACTCGTAAGACCACCGAGTGGAGTCGGGGAGACACAGAACAAGAAGTGTTTACTTTCCATGAACTGCTCTGACCTCAACACCAGCCTTACGATCTTTTAATCTACTGTATGGTCAGTGACTCGTCTGATTGAGCAACCGGAGTCGTTATCCTTCAAGACAGCGGCAGTGGAGAACAACCGAAGGCATGTATATTGAGAGAAGTATGCAAGCAACAGCTGAAATACACGGTTCACTAAGAGAAACTATTGGCGGTTGTGTACGCATTCGAGACAATGTAGTGTTTTTGGGAATGTCGATGTTGTGTCGCCCGCACCGGCGACCACACACGCAAATGTCTCAAGTCTTAGTTAAACCTAATTCGTCGACAAACTTGATGCATGGAGTTTCTCGAGTGCAAATTTGACTAAAACATTAAATACCGACCTGGAAAAATATATCTGGCCGATTCTCTCACTTGACAAACAGACTTGATGGCTGAGATCAGCACAATGTTTCTTGAACACGAGATTGTTTAAAAACGATTACAAGGAGTTCATCGGGTACGACAAGACCAAATCTTGATTCAACGGGCCCTATTGGCGACGGTGATTCATTCTCCAGGTCACCCTACCTCTGAACAACAACCTCCATGGATGTTATGAGAGTGTCACAACAGTCGTCCAGGTGGACACTTTGGCGAGCATAATGCTGTTGGGACAAGATGCATAACTACATTGCCTGTCTATGTTGCAAAACCTTGACATGTGCCAACGCCATGAGTGGAGACGAATGAAAACCTCAGATTTTCTTCAACCGCTATTAGTACCCAAAGAACTATGGTTAGACATCTCCATGGACTTTGTGACGGGTTTGTCCGTGACATCGGAATAGTTTGATGTAATACTCATGGTGGTTGACCGGTTCTTGAAGATGTAACACTTTATCTTGAAGACAGCCATGGTCAACGCAAGGGAACAGCAAGGCTGGTCCTTACCAACGTCGTCTGACTGCACTGTGTCCCCTCTTCCATTACCAGAGACAGGGATGGGCAGTTCAACAACATATTTTGGCAGGAGCTAATGACTCGCTACAAAAATTGGATCTAGAGATTGATGGCCTGCCATCCTTCGACTGACTGTCAGACTGAGCGCACCAATTGAACACTAAAACAACTGCTTTAAACTCTACGCAAGCCACATGACTTTGACTAGGCGATCAAACTACCGATCGTAGAGTTTGTGCTTGACAACATCAGTTGCAACCGCAGACATTACTCTTCAAGTGATTTATGGAAAACTCCCCTCTTCTCCGATGGGTTTGCGAACTTTGAGCAACATACCGCCAATCAAAATCCAGCGGCAATACTTGTAAAGCATCAACGATGAGACTCGTAAACACGCGTGAAGCAACAGACTGCTATGAAGCGAATAGTCAACAAGCATCGGAAGGAAACCGAGTTCAATTCCGGTGATCCTGTCCTACCCAGCAGTGCAAACGATCGTTTACAAGGACAGGATTGTGCCAAACTCATTTCAAGTGGTTAGGTTCATTTGCAATTGAGAAGATGTGTACACCCGTTCTTGCAAAACTCAAACTATCGAACAGCATGACTATCCACCCATTAGCACATTGAAACTCTACCCTGACCCTAGAGGACGAGGGCATGGAATAAAAAATTGAAGATATTCTTGGACACCGCCACCATTTAAAATCATGAAGTATCTGGTCAAGTGGCAAGGCTACGATGCTTAGCATAATAGCTGGGAGCCCTACCACCCCTTGTGGGACGTTTATCATCACTGTGAGGGTTGTTTTAATTGATATCAACCTACGTCTCACAACACTACAGGATGTTGCGGCTAAAAGGGGAGGGAGTGTTACGTTTCCAATGTACATGAGGCCTTAGACTCCACACGTGAGCACTTTTTTCATTACAATCATGGCCCACGACGCGTCAACCTCAGGATTTTTACACCGATTGACCTAGGGCATCTTGACCACCTGCCCCGACCTGATCTGGCAGCTTCGATGATAAGGGTCAACATCGTTATCCCAAAAGTGTTCCGATGATTTGATACTACTCGATTGACTTCTTGACGATGCCAGGCCTTTATAAAACCACTCCTCGATATTCTCAAAACCCCCCGAATTCTCCGTGGAGTTTCTTGAAGCGGCCTCTCACAATGCGACATCGCAGGTGTCCCTAGACTCGAGCGTCTAAGACCCCAAGTATCCATCATTCCATTTTCTGCTATTGAATAAATGCGTTCAAAATTTCCGACACTTGTCATTGACGTAAACTCACTGCTAATTACAGATCATCCAAGTGTCCTAGTTTCTTGAATCTTCTTCTAATTCGTTTCTCAACCCCGTGAACCAACCATGTTCCACCCGGCATAACAAGACCTACGTCTAGCAACGTTTTTGGATGTCACGCCTAAAAAGGAAGGGGGGTGGAAGTGTCGCGTTTTTTACGTAAACGAGTACCTAAGCTCCACTCATCTCTATCATAACATTTACGGCCCACCACGTGTCAACCTTTGGAGCACCAGATTTTTGGTCCTTTGGCCGAGGGCATTTTGGCAATGCGAACTCTGGTATTCCATTCCAGAACAATTTAAAGGGTTTGACCACTTTTCAGAAGTGTTGATAGAATCACTACGAACCGTGTGGATATTTTTGTACTGTTCAGTTGCCTTCTCAATGATGCTTAACTTTTAGAAAGAAGCGCCTCATTATTCTTGAAATCCTCTACTTCTCGACAGTCTTTCTCGAAGTAGCCTCCCATGACATGGCATCGTACGCGCCACTCGGCTCGAGTGCCTAAGGCTCCTGTATGCCTCATTCTCGTTTCTTCTGTTGTACATTTATGCTCAACACTCATTGAAGTGCACTTGTTGCTAACAAAAGATATCCAATTGTCTCAATTCCTAACACTGAAAATTTTCATGTTCTGCTCCATGTTATACTCATTCTCATTTTTGTAATTGCATACAACACAACACTTGTCACGGATACACACTTACTGTTAGGTTGAGATGAGTTTGGGTGTCCCTTTTCCTCCTTTTTACCTAAGAACCGCCTACTCCGTTACGTCCCTGACGTACACGAGTCTCTAAAACTCGCACGTGGGTATTTCTGTCATTACATTCATGGCCCACCGCATGGCGACTTCAAGATTTTCACACCGTTTGGCCGAGGGCAATTTGGCCAATTGTCCCGAACTCCAATGTTCTGTTCCACAAGCCTCTGTCAGCTTCGACCACTTTCCAGAATGGTCAACAGAAGTATTGTAAACCATATCGACATTTTGATATCATTCGGTCAACTTCTCAACGACGCTCGAATTTTATAAAGAATCTTCGCAGTATTCACGAAGACCCCCGACTTCTCGGTGGAGCTTCTTAAATATTCCACTCACGGTGTGACCTCGCACGCGTCGCTCGGCTCGAACGCCGATGACCCGACTTATGCCTCATTCTCATGCTCAAAATTGTATATATGTACTGGCGCACTTGACACTTGTCATCGAAGCACACTTACTGCTTAATACAGATTATCCAATTGCTCCAAACACGTGAATTGTCCTGTACCTCATCCCTATGAACTACCTACGTTGCACTCGGCGTAACAATTGGTATCAGAGCGCAGCGGCACTGGAGGGTCAAGCGATGCATTAACTACCTGGCAACAATCTCGCACAAGTCCTTGCCGCAACTCCACCATTCAAAAGATTGCAAGCTTCACGATGTCAACAGTGAACGGGATGAGCGCAACCGACAACGAGCAATAGTCCCCATCGATTACTCTGGCGATGACGAGTACAACGACGCTGTCCAAGCAAACCAGGTGGCAGCAACAACTTTTGTGGAAAATGGTGCAACACCGACGAACCCGACGGCCAACCCGGTGATGGACCCCTCGGGCTCGGCAAACCCTTCGCCCACGCCGCAGCCCATTGGAAAGACACGTGGCGTAGTGGGAGGCACCGGCCAACAAGCGTGAATCAACAAAGACTTGTACTTGAAATTGTTGGGAATTGAGAGCATCAACACCCATCTGCTCCAACGTCTCAACGCGGCCATGGAAGGGCTTCAATATTCTTGTGCGCGTAAAGTAGTACTCACCGAGAGAAATCTGCAACTCTCGAGTGAATCCCAGATTCGACCGACACTCCCCGAGCCATTTGATTCCGCAAATTCCAAGGGACCGACGGTCAGGATGTGGCAGACCAGTTTGGAGGTATAATTCACCGTTGCTGGGGTCAATAACGACAAAAACAATTGACCTCATGGCCTTGCTTTTGCGTGGCATGGCTTTGAGTTGGTCGTTCAATGTAAAGGGTATCCAGAGACAGCAGGAGATCGGTGGAGCTGCATCGACGGCTCTCACGACCGCTCTCATATCATCGACCGCAAGCGTACTACCTCTCAAGAAGATCAATTTGACGTGGCAACACTCCCTCATGCTAGTGGAAACGTGCAGCGACTTCGTGCACACTACACTCGCTCACTTTAGGAAGCTGAACAAGGAGTCTGAGGCATGGTACAGACTCCAACCTCTGCGTCAACAGTCCAGCGTGACAAATGACACTCCGCAAAATCATCACCGGCAGTGACCTCGCCCTTGACAAACTTTGTTTCTACTACAACAATGGCCTGAAGCGAGGTATAGTGAGCAATCACCATTGTTGGCATCCAAGACGACATTCCGCAAATGATCACAGCAGCCGACCAAATCGATAGCGCCGACTACTACGCTCAGATGCAAGAATCCAATGACTGGCAGCCTTCACGCCACAAACCTTATTGTTGCAAAGGAAGGTCAGAGTCGGCAAAGACCTTGTCTCCAATGGAGAGCGATGTCGTCGATCAGCGCAATCAACGACTGTTGGAATTGCGCATTTCGGGCCATATCTTGTGTGACTGTCAAAAGCGATAACAGCAAGCCAAAAAGGGAGGAAGTCACAGAAAATGAGTGAGGAGTCGGGAAACAAAAAATGGCAGGAGTAGACGACAAAGCTCCTGTCCGGCCAAAAATCTGTGCCGACCAATCGTGCATCTGAGCAGCTCACATCACCGCAGACCAGGGTTCTCGAGATCGCAAAGTTCAACAAGGGATACGAGGACGACCAATTGGCGATACTGCTATGGGTGCAACCGAGGGGTTGTACAATTTAAAGAACGGCACTACTGGATGGAGGAGCCTCTCACAGTTACGTCAGCATCGACATGGTTCAAAAGCTGGGTTTACAGACTGAAGCGGGAGTTTTTGAAGGGAAAAACGTCAATGGATGACAACAGATCTGTTGACTTCGCGAACCACTCTGGCTGTAAATTGGAGATCTGCATGATGTAACAGTCTAGGAGGACTTTTCCAATGAGCGACCACAAAATCATCCTTGGACAAGGTTTCCTGTAATGACACAATCCGCAGGTCGACTGGAGCAGTGGAGCATTCTATGTTAGTATTAATGGCAGAAAAGAACATCTGTCTCAAGTTGAACGGCCCACGACAGAGCGGCGGTTACGGGAAGAAGCAGAGGTGGAAGTAGTAAAGGAAGTTGTGACAGCCACAAAACACCAACCGATATCTCCGGACGTGGCCAACCGATACCTGAGGCGTGGAGCTCAAGCGTGGCTAGTCCACGTGGAATCAGGGGAAGTGGAAGAAATGGCATGTGCCAAAGCAACCCCGACAGCATCGACACCCGAGAAGTTTGCAGCAGTACCAAAAGAGTTTGCGAAGCTCATCGAGGAGTTTGAAGGGGTTTTTCCCGACAAACTACCCCGAGAGCTACCACCACAATGCAACATCAACCATCAGATGGACCTGAAGCCATGTAGCAAATCTTGGTGAAGGGGACTTATCAAATAAGCAATCAGGAGCTGACTCAACTCAAGGAGCAGCTGTACGAGATGCTCCAGCAGGGGTTTATCTGACCCTCCACGTCACCCTATGCAACACCCGTACGTTTTGTGAAAGATGTAACAGGAGGGATGGATGTGCATGGAATACCAAGTGTTGAACGACATCACAATCAAGAACTGTTACCCCCTCCCACAAGCAGACAAATGTTTTTTGACCAACTCCGAGGGGCCCGGATTTTCAGAAAAATGGACCCACCTAGATGATATCATCAGATCCACAAATCTGATAAGGATACGAGCACTTCGAGTTCACGGTCATGCCGTTCGGACTCACGAGCGTCCCCGTAATAGATATGGCGACAACAAACGATGTTTTACCCATAGCTTGACGACTTCGTTGTTGTGTATCTTGATAGCATGCTTGTGTACAGCCGTACCCCGGAGGACATCTTCAAAAAGTTCTCGAGATTTTCCAAAGAGGAAAATGTTTCAGAAAATTCTCGAAGTGTGACTTCAATTGCCGTTCGCTCGAGTTTTTGGGCCACATCATCGGCGGCGGACGGAACACCATGGACCCAAAAAAGGTGGAGGCGGTCGCTCATTGGCCAACATCCACAAATGTTTGGGACGTCCAGGTGTTCTTGGGCTTCTGTAACTACTACCGTCAATTTGTACAGGACTGTTCACGGGTCTCAGCGCCTGTCTCCGTTCTCACCCGGAAAACCACCGAGTGGGATTGGGGGTACATCAAACAAGAAGCTTTTAACGCGTTGAGAAGCGCTCCCAACTTGCCAGCCTTACGATTGGCAGATGCAATGGTGGACTACATCATGGCCACAGATGCGTCCGATTGAGCCATCAGAGCCGTTCCCTTCCAAGACAACGGCGGTGGAGAACAACTTGTCGCGAACATGTCACAAAAACTACACGGGCCAGAACTAAACTACGTGGTGTACGAGAAAGAGATGCTCGCAGCCGTGTCAAGCCGTCGACAAACTCAATGGATAGGGTTCCTCAAGTCCAACTTCAACTACGACATCGAGTGCCGGCCGGGAAAAGCAAATACGGCTGATGTTCTAAGTCAACGACAAGATCTAATAGCCGAGATCAGCACGTTGCTCGTCAAACGAGATTCGTACCTCGCGAGGCTGTTTGCGAAGGCCTATGAGGAGTTCGGCCGGTACGACAAAACCAAGTTTTGGTTCGACGACCCCGAATGGGGACGGCGATTCACTCGCCAGGTCGTCGTGCCTCCAAATGAGGAATTAGGACAAATGATGTTGGAGGAGTGCCAGGACACCGGTCTAGGTGGGGACTTCGGCGAGGACAAGACATTTAAAAAAGCTGGCAACATACTACTGGTGGGACAAGATGCTGACCGACGTGGCATTTTTCACAAATTGTGCGATACCTGTTAGCGACAAAAATCCCGTCGCACGCGGCCACGAGGTCTAGTCCAATCCCTACCCATTCTGACGGAATTGTAGGCCGACATCAGCATGAACTTCGTGATGGGACGCTTGTCACTCCTGAGGGGTATGACGCCATCCTCGTCGTGGTGGACAAAATTTGTACAATGTCACACTTCATCCCGACGACAACCACATCACCGTAGAAGGAAAACCGCAGTTGTTTCTAAAACAAATTGTGCGGCTACATGGAGTGCCAAGCACCATCATTAGCGACAGAGACGGTCGTTTCACCAGTCGTTTTTGTCGCGAACTGATGACACGTTACGGTAGTCGGATCCAACTATGAGCACTGCTCCATCCTCAGACAGACCGGCAAAAAAAGCAACCCATGCAGATGCACAAACAACTTCTCCAAAATTTATGCGAGCCACACAGCACTGATTGAGCAACAAAAATGTCAACTGCCGAACTCGCGTACAACTCCGCCACTTCCACTACTATTGGTAAAAAACCTTTAAGGTAGTGTACAGCAAACTTCCCGCCGCACTGGCGAGATTGCAGAGTCAGAGTAACATTCTTGTAGTTAACATTCACCGTCAGGACTTCGCAAGCATGTGGGAGGAAACACGGTCTACCCTCGCAAAGACGCAAGCAGCTATGAAGCGGACAGCCGACCGACATCGCAACGATGACGTGTTTAGCGCTAACAATTGCGGCCTCTTCAGCTCGGCAGATATCAAACTCAGAGGACTGGACTTCGTGAAGCTCAAACCCCGCTAGTTGGGACTGTTTGAGATTGAGCAACTGCAAACCCCAGTCGTCGCTCAACTTTGTCTCCCTGACAACCTGGCAATCCACCCTATCTTCCACATAAGCAAGCTCAAACACCAGCAGGACCCCAGTCAGAATTTCCCGGGCATAATCGTCGCACCTCCACCATCCGTCCAAGTGAACGGGGATACGGAGTACGTAATTCAAGATATCCTAGGACACCGACGTCGTGGAAAAACGACCAAGTATCTGGTAACGTGGCACGACTACAGAGCCGCGCACAACTCGGAACCCTACGAAAACCTCTGAGACGTCGATCATATGATCGACAGTTGCTTTCGCCGGCACCGGCTTACATCTCTTAGTGCGCCGGGGCGTCACGACTAAAAGGGAGGGGGGGAGTGTTACTTCCCTGCCGTACACGAGTCCGTAAAACTCGCGCATGGACATTTCTATCATTACATTCATAGCCCACCACACAGTGACTTCAGGATTTTTACACCGTTTGGCCGAGGGCATTTTGGCCTTCTTCGCCTACGGTGTTTTGTTCCGGAAGTTCCTCACAACTTCAACCACTTACCAGAATGGTCAATAGAAGTTTCGTGAACCATATCGACGTTGCGATATCGTTCGGTCCACTTCTTGACGACGCTTGACTTTTATGAAGAAGCGTCGCCATATTCTCGAAGCTCCCCAACTTCTCAGCGGAGCTTCTCGAATCCGCCACTCACGGTGTGACCTCACACACGTTGCTCAGAAACAATGCCGGTGACCCGAATTAGGCCTCATGTATGATCCATGCAAGGTTATGCTGGTCGAGACCCGCACACCTATTGCGTTCTACCGGCGTGACGTGGAGACCCATTGCCTACATGTGTTATGTATGATCCATGCATGATGTGGTCTAGACCCGGACACCCGGAGACATTTTTCTGGGTCACGAGGAGACCTTGTTTATCTGTCTCTCTTCCATGATGTTTGACACGTAGATGTGTGATTGACTTCGTGCATGGTCGAGACCCAGGCATTTGGTGGGATGCAGCATTGTCACGAGAAGACCCTGTGTTGTGGTATACTTGATCAGTGCTCGCTATGATTGGTTGCCTGAGCCATCATCTCTTGCCTTCGCTCAAATATCGTTATGTTGACAGGTGTGTCAGCCATGGGGAGTGTTGATGTGTATGGCTTCAACCTGTCACGAGCGAAGGCAAGGAGAGCAGCCGTACAGGAGAGGGCGCCGACATGGTCCTGGATGCGGACCCCGGAGACACCAACGCATCGGCAGGTGGTGGACCACCCACTAGGAGCTGACCGACAACTACCCCACCGTTGTGGATGCTGTCTCGGACCTCCTGCAGCCTATCCTTGATGCAAACACAGCTGGCACCCGAGAACCGACGAGTGGTGGCTCCATCCACCAGCAGCTGCCAGAGAGCTGCCACGACGCCCTGGGTGCTTGCCAGGGTGCTTTGCAGTTTTTCTACAGACGCTAGAGTTTTCTCGGTGGACTGGCACTTGAGCCCGATTTGCATGTTTTGCATTTTCTGTCCTTCGATCGGTGTCGGAATTATGCGTGTGACCAGTCGTAGCGTCCGGCTTGGGATGTTGCATCTCTAGGTTTAGACGGCGTAGCGTTCTGATTTGTCTGCGCAGAGTTACGGCCAAAATAGTGTTTTGGGCCGGTTTTAGGATAGACCTTGCACTGTCGCGTGGGACACCTGTCGTGCGCCACGGCAAGTATTTATGCTCTGGACTTGTCATTTGTTCTCCCTCTCTGCAATTGTATTCATTTTGAGCTTCCTGACACTCTGTACGTATCCCTACCCAGACCCTTGCAGTTTTGTCTCTGACTTGTGACTGTTTTCAAACGCTGACCTAGCGCTGACGCCTAGTGTTGTGGCAAGTGGTTAGGAACGGTCTAGGAAGTTTTTCTTTGTATCAGAGCAAACGAGCCATAGCTCGTTGTGCTGTGCAGCAGAGATGCAGCAGCGGCAGCCACCCATAGCAGCAGTAGCAGATCCTGGAGGGACCCAGCACGACTACGTTGTAGCAGAGCGGTGGAGGTAGCAGAGACAACGGCGGCAGCTGCAAGAAACAATGGCCATAGCAGCAATAAGCGGCGGGAAGCATCTGCGGCGGTAGTGGCTACGGGTAGCACCCACTACAGCAGCAGCACCGGGTGGCAGCAGCAGCCGAGTCTGGCTACCGGTGTGTACACACACAAAAAAAGAGAGGGAGAAGCAGCTCGTAGGAGAAGCAGCAACTTGCGGCACTGGCGGCTGCGAGTAGTGGCAGTACGTAGCAGCAACAACAACTTGTAGTAGCAGCGGCGGGCAGCAGCTGCAGCATCAGCAGCGGCGGCGATCAGCTGCAGTGGCAGCTGTAGCAGGCGAAAGCAGCAAATAGCAGCAACAGCAGCGAGCGGCAGCAGCAGCTAGCGGCTGCGAGCAGCAGCAGCAGGTGGCAATGAGCAACAGCAGCAGCAGCAGCAGCACCAAGCAGCTACAGCTACAGTAGTAGCAGCGTACAGCGGGCGTAGCGGCAGCAGCAGCAGTAGCGGCGGCGCAGGCGGGCAGCTGCAGCGTGCAGCCATAGCTGCTCATGCGAGTTGCAACAGCAGCGCACGCAACAGTGGCAGCCGCAAAAACTGCAGCCACTGCTGCTGCTTGCTCGTCCCGCGAAGCTACACTACAGCTTCTCGTTGCGAGCGAGCTCACTCGGCGAGCGAGCTCGCCGAGTGAGCTCGCTCGACGGGCTCGCCGAGCGAGCTCGTTCGACTTGCTCGCTCGAAGCGAGCGTCAAGCCAGACCAGAAAAAAAAGGAGAGAAGGGGGGGGGGGGCTCGAGTGGGGCACCCCAAAAAAAACCCAAAGGGGGCACCCGAGGAGGTGGCACCATCACAAAAAAAAAACAACAAAAAAAGGAGAGGAGGAAAGAGGGGNGCTGCTGCTTGCTCGTCCCGCGAAGCTACACTACAGCTTCTCGTTGCGAGCGAGCTCACTCGGCGAGCGAGCTCGCCGAGTGAGCTCGCTCGACGGGCTCGCCGAGCGAGCTCGTTCGACTTGCTCGCTCGAAGCGAGCGTCAAGCCAGACCAGAAAAAAAAGGAGAGAAGGGGGGGGGGGGCTCGAGTGGGGCACCCCAAAAAAAACCCAAAGGGGGCACCCGAGGAGGTGGCACCATCACAAAAAAAAAACAACAAAAAAAGGAGAGGAGGAAAGAGGGGTCCTCGAGAGGGACAGTTGAGTAAGGCCCGGGAAGGGGTATCCCACTCGCGCCGAGCATCGGTGAGCCCCAAAAAAAAAGGGATGAGTTTTTTTTTGTTTCCTTTATTATTTTACTTTTTTGTGTGGCTTGAGGCCACTAACGTTGGCTGACGACGGGAACTGCTGTAGCAACAGCCGCCGGAAGAGTCGTAGCAGTAGTAGCAACAGCGAAGGTGGCTCGAGGCCACAGCAGTCTGTTGACGACGGCACTCAGTGCAGTTTCAGCGGCACCGAAGGCAACTTGAGGTCGCACGTTACGGTAGTCGCGCCATTGTCACCAGGTGCAATATTGTAGCAACACACTACGGCTCAGGTTGTCGCATTCACTGACGACATCGCAACCCGTCTGAGAGACGTTGCTGCATTTCTATCCCTTTACATGGTGCTTTGCACAACCGGGGTTGAGTTTGTGAGATTATCACCTACGCTTAGCTCTCGAGATAAGCTGCGCAACGTGGCCATGGGCGTTGCCATCGTCGTGGCCTGCGCCTGAGCCTCAGCCGTGGCAGCCGCCACAGGTACAGTGGTCGATGTAGCCATGGCACGAGTCCCACTTGTCCTCAGGGTTTTTGTGCTATTACTGTCGAGATAGGCAGCATGGCTGATGCCAGTACCAACAGCGCCCTCCTGGGTGGCATCCCCCCTGGGTACGATCCTCTCCACCTCCTCTTTCAGTGGATATGTCACTAAGTGATGCCACAACGCTTCTGCGTGGTGATATGGCCGCCCTACACATGGAGGTCCGGATTCTCGAGCGCATGGTCTAGCACCTCCTTGACCACATGACTTCCGAGTGAGCTGCCACCCCGCCGCAGGTTTCGCCTCCCACTTCATCCTCATCTTCCTCCCGATCCTCTATCCTGTGCACCGAAGATGCTAGTATACCGGATCTCTCGTCTACCTCCGTTGCCCTCCGCTCCGTCTTGGAGGCTGTCGGCATCATACCGACGGATGGACCCTCGGCCCCTTGCCGTACCGCTCGTTCTTGCACTCGTCGTGTGTGGCGGCGAGCTGCTCATCCTGCACAGTGCACATAGGCAGCACCATCAGACGCGGCTGTGGGAAGAGTCTCCGGTGACGAGACCCCCTCGTCTCCTGTCCACAGGTTGGTCTGCCAAGTCCCCACAGATCCTGTCGATGTGTCAGTCTTGGGGGAGATGGTTTGTCCGCTGACGACGGCGGCAGAGCTTGGCATTGGTGAGGCGACTGCTCTATAGCGTAGGATGATTGAGTCCGATGACGCTACACAGCAGACTCAGCTAGCAGAGAGTTCGGCCGGGGAAGACGTTCGTCCTGATAGAGACTCTTTGTCAGAGGAGGATTGGTCCGACACTGAGTCTGAGTTTGGGATGGAGATGGTGTTTTTTGATATCCTGGCAGATGACATGACGACGACCGATGCAGGAGCTGCGCCTCACGGTGTGCACGCTCCCGCGTTAGCTGATGTGGAGACAGATGTCATGGTGTCAGGAGCAACAGCAGGAGCAGGCGATAGAGATGCTGATACTCGGCCCGCAGCAGATGCCCAGGTGGTTCAGACAGATAGTGCTGGGCAGTAGGAGCAGTGATGGATCACCAAGACGAGGCAAACTTCCTCTATGAGGATCATTCGTCCGTCGTGGAGTGGTCGGACAGAGGGTCGGAGGCAGACGTAGAGGCCTAGTGCACTGCCGTTCTTGTAGTAGCCGCGGCACAAGCACGAGATGGCCCCTCGGTGAGAGCAGACGTCCACGTGTGCAAAATGGAGGATGCAGAGCAAGTTGCGAACCTCCGACACCTCGATGTACTGACCGGTGTCGCTGACACCACGGCGGTTCCAGCCGAGGACACAGCTACTCTCCTCCGAGCTACTGTTCCTACTGTACCCGAGCGCCTACGCTCCGCAGTCGACGAGCAGGAGGCAGTGGTGGCTCGAGCGGAGGCGCACGTGCAAAGTCTCATGGTCAAGCTCCGGGAGGCCAGCAACCGTTCTTACACCATGGATGTTCCAGCATGACGGGCTGTCGAGGAATGTGTGGAGGATGTGCACAGGCGTCTCGAGGCAGCCAAGTGGTCTCTACAGGATGCACGTCTGGGACAGGCGGCCCTCCAGCAGCAGGTGGATGATGGGCTGCACACCAGGGGCCACGAGGAGCACCACGGCACTGACCGCACCTTCGATGACCACGTCGTCGCCGCGGATGCAGCTTTACCTGTACATACCAACGTCCGGCCGGCAGCTGACAGCCGAGCGACAGGTGTGTCACGAGCAGCAGGTGTCTTCGCAGCAGTTGTTCCTACAGCTCCAGACGACTTACGTGGCGACTCATTGTCTTGCGCGCCCGCTCTACCAACACCTTGTGGCCCGACTGCACTTCAGTCAACGACTGACGTAGAGGACATCGACTTGTGCGACGAGCAGGCGCAGCTTCACTCCTTCCTACAGGGTGAGACCACGAGGCTACAGGAGGCTCTGGCTTATGCCGACGCGCACACTATCGAGGTCCACCGTCAGATTCGTTTCGTGGCTGACCGTCTACATGCCGCAGATGCAGCCAGCCGGTTGGCTGCCGCTTTACAGCTTGAAGAGCTCCACACGCGCCTCGACGCTGCGGAGGCCATGAGGCGATATGCAGCTTAGCAGTTGGAGGCCATACAACAGGCGATTGTTTTGGAGGAGACCCTTAGCGCTGCACCAGTCACATCAGCAGATGACGACAGTAGTGACAACTACGACAGCGATGACGATGACAGCGACGACGCCGCTCCAGGGTGAGGCTCTGTGCGAGCACATCCCACCAACATCGTCGTCACCCTTGCTATTGTTGTGCAGGGGTATGTGGCCATGGGGGAGCCGTGCTCCCTCCTCACGGATTGTGTTGGGAGCAGCCATCAGCTTTGCACGTAATGTCAACCTCTGCAGCCCAGAGGAAGTGTTTGTGTATGGACTTTGGCCTGACACCCTTTTGAGGACAACGAGGTTACTTGGGATGTGGCACGATGCTATGGTCAAGGTTTTGCTGATCGAGGCCCGCGCACCTCGTGAGTTTCATCGGTGTGATGTACAGACCCATTGCCTCTATGTGTTATGTATGATCCATGCAAGGTTATGCTGGTCGAGACCCGCACACCTGTTGAGTTCTACCGGTGTGACGTGGAGACCCATTGCCTACATGTGTTATGTATGATCCATGCAAGGTTATGCTGGTCGAGACCCGCACACCTGTTGAGTTCTACCGGTGTGACGTGGAGACCCATTGCCTACATGTGTTATGTATGATCCATGCAAGGTTATGCTGGTCGAGACCCGCACACCTGTTGAGTTCTACCGGTGTGACGTGGAGACCCATTGCCTACATGTGTTATGTATGATCCATGCATGATGTGGTCCAGACCCGGACTCCCAGAGACATTTTTTTGGGTCATGAGGAGACCTTGTTTATCTCTCTTTTGCATGATGTTTGACACGTAGGTGTGTGATTGACTTCGTGCATGGTCGAGAACCAGGCATTTGGTGGGATGCACCACTGTCACGAGGAGACCCTGTGCTGTGGTATACTTCATTAGTGCTCGCTATGATTGGTTGCCTGAGCCATCATCTCTTGCCTTCGCTCAAATATCGTTATGTTGACAGGTGTGTCAGCCAGGGGGAGTGTTGGTGTGTGTGGCTTCCACCTGTCACGAGCGACGGCAAGAAGAGCAGCAGTACAAGAGAGCGCGACGACATGGTCCTCGATGCGGACCCCGAAGACACCGGCTCGTCGGAAGGTGGTGGACCACCCACTCGGAGCTGACCGACGACTGCCCCAACGTTGTGGATGTTGTCTCGGACCTCTTGTAGCTTTTCTGCAGCCTATCCTTGATGCAAACACAGCTGGCACCGGAGCACCGACGAGTGGTGGCTCCATCCACCAGCAGCTGCCAGAGAGCTGCCACGACGCCCTAGGTGCTTGCCGGGGTGCTTTACGGTTTTTCTGGAGATGCTAGAGTTTTCTCGGTGGATTGGCTGTTGAGCCCGGTTTGCATGTTTTGCATTTTATGTCCACTGATCGGTGCCGGACTTATGCGTCCGGCTTGAGATTCTGCATCTCTAGGTTCAGACGGCGTAGCGTTCTGATTTGTGTACGCATAGTTACGGCCAAAACAGTGTTTTCGGGCCAGTTTTAGGGCAGACCTTGCACTGCCGTGTGCGACACCTGTCGTGCGCCGCGACAGGTATTTATGCTGTGGAGTTGTCATTTGTTCTCCCTCTCTGCAATTATATTAATTTTGAGCTTCTTGACACTCTTTACGTGTCCCTACCCAGACCCTTGCAGTTTTGTCTCTGACTTGTGACTGTTGTCACACGCTGACCTAGCGTTGACGCCTAGTGTTGTGGCAAGTGGTTAGGAAGGTTCTAGGAAGTTTTTCTCTCGGAATTGTATATATGTGCTCGACACACTCGACATTTGTCATCGAAGTACACTTATTCATTAATACAAATATTTTATTTGTGGATAAATTAATGCGAGGTGCCTAGGTCGACCCTAATTTCGACTCCAAGTCATGCCCGCCTTTTGTCCCTAGTCCGCGATGCTCGAACTGATCCTGCTTTAGCGAAGAGGCCTGTAGTCGAGGCGCCATTCTGTCGAATGCCTATCTGCGATTGCAAATCGCTATGGCCACAGAAAACGAATAAAGCAAAAGTCCTGTTGACTTACCATGCAGGGAAGTGGTCGCACTGAGGAGAGATTCCATGCGTCTGCCATACACTGATGGGGTCACCAATGGAGACGTTTGGCCGTTCGATAGTCGCATTTTCTTCTATCGGGCGGCTTAGCACTTTCCATCGACAAGCCTATCGAAGTAATGTGGACGCATGGGTAGGTAGGAGGTTCGTGGCGCGAAGTCGGATGGAAGGGTCCCGTATTCTCTTCAGCCACTTACGATTCACTATTCACGGTCCATTGGCTTCTCGATCGGCATATAAGATGGGCAACTTCTAGGGTAGCAGTCGTCGATACAGTGGCTGTTAGAACTTAACATAAACTAGACATAAAAATTCATTCTCGACATCTCTTGGACATCCGCTGTCAAAACAGGTACCTGCCCTCGTCACGATTCTTGCTCGGCAGTCCGGTTGGGTGCGTGGCGCAATCGGAGCAGCTCGGATATGTTTTCCCTTTATTTTCCCCAAAGATCCGAATCGTCTTTTGTCCCACACTTCATCTCTGTGAACCACCTACGTTTTCCTTGGCGTAACATAATTCTCCGCCGATGCAGCAATTGAATGTAGGGCAAAATACTATGTTGAAGCGAGAGAAGGCACCTGGTTAGAGAAAACGGGAACGGACGTCAGTGAAGTTCAGAAATACGTTAAAAGGAGACATATCACTGAATACTGAATCTAGATCTGAATCTAGGAACAGTGCCAGGCCCAGCGTGGAGTCCTCGCTCTTCGTATCCTTCTCACCGTCTCACGCCGGCAAGCCCGCTGCTTGGTGGAGTGCGTGTCCGCCCCATCAGCCTGCGTTGCACGTCGCCGTTTGCTGGAATGGCTTGCTGCGGTGCACTGCCCGTGGGGGCCGCTGTCGCAGCCGCAGCAGGGGCGTCCGCCCAGCAGCACCACCATCAGCAGCAGCAGCAGCAGGCAGCGTTGTCAGGAGCTTTCGACCGCAGGCGAGAGAGGGCGGCACACGCCTCTGCTGCTGCTTTGTCGTATTCGCCGACAAGCGCGCGCCTGTCTGACCAGCCCCACCAAGCAGCAGCAACGCCAGCAGCTTTCGCCGCCTCGCCCTCTTGCGCCCCCTCCTCACTCAGAGCCGTGCAGCGCGTGTGCTGCTGCAGCGGCGGCGGCAGCAGCAGCACCACCAGCAGCGGCAGCAGCAGCAGCAGCGGCTTTTTCGGGGCCAGGTCCCTCCTCGGTGTTCCCTCCAGCGGTGCGTCTCGTGAAGGCAGCGGCGGCGGCGCAGCCAGCTGGCGTCCCCTTTCCGTCGGCGGCGGCGTGGCGACAGGTTGGGAGGCAGAACCCATCGCAGGAGCACCCGTTGCGTGCGCCCTTCCCAATGCTGACGTGGACCTGCCTCCTCCGCGCTGCGCCATCGCCACGCCTCCTCAGCCGCCCTCTTCTTCTGCTTCCTCTCCTGCAGCCAACCAGGCCCCTTCTCCCCAGCTTCCCTCACACTCCCAGCCAGCACCGTCGACGTCGTCGGCTGCCGTCTCCTACGCCTCTAACGGGACCTCAAATGGCGCTGCCACTACGGCAGCTGCAGTAGGGGCGGCGGCAGCGGCGACGGCGGTGGCAGCAGTGGAGGAGCT